>JAJHSJ010000012.1:48212100-48312185 GCA_021015155.1 Magnolia officinalis
ATTCATGGGGCATTAAGGCACAGTCCAGAATCTGTCTGTTGGTTGGAAAGGCCCCTTGAGCCTCAGATACGAAATGGGAGAGGATTGGCCTGAGTCTGGAAGCAAGGATTTTGTAGGGCGAGCCTAAGAGGTTGATTGAACGAAAATCTTTTAGTCCCGCTGCACCCTCAAGTTTAGAAATCAGGGCAATGAAGGTGGCTCCCATAGCCTTAGAGATGGAATTGTTACAAAAGAAGTTTGAAATATAATCAATGATATCCTTTTCAAGATGTCCCAAAAAACTTGGAAAAAAGCTATGGGATAACCATCTAGGCCCGGGGATTTATCTCTACCTAAGGAGAAGACTGCCATTTTGATTTCCTCCTTAGAGAGAGGAGATTCAATAGCATTCCTCTCTTCTTTAGAGATTTGGGAGAAATCCTAATTATCCAGTCTAGGCCTAACCCAGTGTTCAACAATAAGGAGAGAAGATTAAAAAGGAAACTATGAGATTGCATACCTGTTGTTTTTCAGTGATTGTGGAACCATTGGAAGAAATTGAACTTATCTTATTGGATCTAGCCCTAGAGTTGGCGATTGCACGAAAGAAGGCAGCGTTTTTTCGCTGACTTTCAACCAGGTAGATCTGGATCTTTGTATCCATTTAATCTCTAACTGTTTGCTTGCTGAAGCATAAGCCAGCCTATGTGCATCCCTATGAGCTTGATCTTTGCTAGAGAGGGGGGTCACCTCTTCTTGCACATCCAACATTTGGATAGCTGTCAGAGCATTAGAAATGGAAACCTCCAAGTTGTCCCAAGTCTCTTTCCTCCAAGAAATCAAAGCAACTTTAAGGTGGAGTTTGCAACTCAGGATAAAAGCTGGGGAGCTAGAGATAGAAAAGGAGTGCCACCAATTAGCAACCAAAGACGCGAATCCATCTATCTCAAGCTAGGAAAGTTCAAACCTGAAAGGTTTAGGTCCCCTGCTGTCCTCAACAGAGTCGAGGAGGATCAGGTAGTTATCCGAGACAAGCTTGGGCAACCCGAGTTGAGAAACTAGAGGAAAAGCCTCGAGCGAGTTAGGCGATACAAGGAATCAATCAAGCCTAGGCATAATGGGAGGCGATTGATTGTTAGTCCAAGTGAGCATAACTCCCAGAAGAGGCAAATCGATAAGGCCATTATCCCCAACCCGATCAGTGAAGGACTTCATACTCTTAGAGATATGGCCCCCATCCGATTTCTCATAGGATAGGCAAATGACGTTGAAGTCTCCCCCAAGATACTAGGGATGGGCCCATTTATGCTTGATGACATTAAGATCTTCCTAAAGGAGATGTCTCTGGAAAGCCCTACAGGGGTCATATATTGAAGAGAAGACCCATTTAAGTCTAGAAGAGGGGTTTTTGAAAACTACAGAAACAGAGAATGCCCCCAACATAGTCTTCTTTAACCCACACATTAGAGTCCCAAGCGACCCGAATACCTTCGGATGATCCTTCCGCTCCCAGAGAAACCCAGTCCTTACGACGAATACCCCATAACGAGTTAAGGTGCTAGGGACATATTGATTGAAGCTTAGTTTCCTAAATTGCTATAATTTGGGGTTTATATTTTCGAAATACCTCTTTTATGTGATACTTTTTCCTGTTATAGCCCAACCTGCAAACGTTCCAAGAAAGGATCTTCACGGGCTAACCACCAATGCCCTTCTACCTTGTTTCGAGGATTTGGAGCTCGAGTCCTCCTCGTAATTGATCGATGAGTGAAGATTAGAAAGCTTCCTCCATCCCCTAGGGGACTTGGGGGTTTTCTTGATAGTTAAGGTTTCTCGAGCTTTCCTTTCCTCAATGAAATGACACAATTCTATATAATTCTCTTCATTTTCCTTGAATGACATTCCCACTGCTTTCTCGAACTCTAAAATTGCCTCTTTAGCCTTTTGGGGCCTTTGCAATTAGAAAGAATAGACGTAGTCATCAGAGGAATAGTAGACCTGGAGCTGCATGGGTCCAGAGGTGAGGTATCGTTTGAGAAAACCTGAAGCGGGGGGATTCTAGAATATGAGGGGCGGTACTAGCTACGGTTGGAGCGATTGCACAGGGAAGGGGAAGATATTCTTGTCCCATCGGCACCATAGCCCAATGAACAAACTGCCCTTAACAAGAAGAGGGAAGAAGGGAAGCGAGGAGATGACGAACCAAAACAGTCGAGAGATGGAGGGGAGGAGAATTATAGGAGAAGGGGGAGGAGAAAGCTGTGAAGAGGGGAGATGGAAGAGTTCGGAGAAGGGCGTAGGAGCGAGGATTAACCCTCTAGGATCCTGCCTGAGGAGAATCCTCCATGTGTCACCAGAAGGACATGCGGATTATCATGTGGACTTGGATTCTCCACCGTCGACAGGGATCAAGGGGGAAAGGGCGAGACACGTGTGAGATGAGTGGGGGGCTCGAAACCTATTGATGGCTCAGATGTTAATAAAGGAGGTCATGTAAATGTGTCACCAGGGGAAAGGTTTGAGATCGTCTCTCGAGCCGAAACTACGGCTTGGCGGAGCGATAGATGCAAACATGTCATCAACCGCCCTATCCTCTCTAACGTGTTCTTTAGAATCATAAAACAAGGAGGAGATAGAGGTGTCGGCAGGAAACTCGGACGAGACACGTATCCCCACCTTATTAGCTTCTGAGATAACCGATAGTAAATGACCAGGATCATGAAAATCTCCTGGTGACGTTGATAAAGAGAGTGGCTAACAAGCTTACTTGGGGATGGGTTGAGATTGCTTTTGGTGCGCCATGTAGAGCAGCTTTTGTCGAGGAGGAACATGTGTCCTCCTCATCACTTCTTGGACCAACAATTGGAGTCTCGAGATGGGAAAGGGGGCTAGGTATAACTGTATAAGGCATGTGTCTCATCTGGTAGAGGGGATATATTTGCATGTGTGAGCTTATGAGAATAGAACAAGCGATTTGGACCGTTTGTTGAGGGCCCCTTTATGATGGATGAGATCTGATGCTCGTTTTTGGGCACCCCGACCTCTCGCACGTGGGAGAGGAAGGGAATGTGTGAGACTTGGCGGAACAATGCAATATGACTTGTTGGTCTGGAAGGCTTCTTCTTAAAGGTTAGTCGATGGCGAAAGGTCGCCATTGAATCCATAGACGATAGGAGAATCTCCTTCTGGCTTAACGGAGATAGTGAAAGTAACGTCCCCCACTGAAACAAGAATGCAAGATATTTGCGTGGAAAACCGATTTCTCCGAATTCGAATCCGGACAGAGCGGAGGTCCCAACCTGATTCAGTAGACGGATCAAACTGGAGGATTTCTCCTACGCAGGAATCCACTACCGATAAAAATGCAAGATTCCTTAGTTCTAGGGGAATATCGAAGAAGAGGAACCATGCCTCGAACGGGCTGAAGAGGGAGAAATCCTCCCCATTTTCGGATGAAGGTCACCGGTAAGGTGTTCTGTATCTGTTACGATATGGTTGTGAAGGCCGCCGATATGTGTAGGTAACGGTCATGACCGCTACGTGATACATCGGTGAAAAGGGATGGTTTTTTGGGACTATATCGTCCGTTACGGGGCATAACGACCGTTACCCTCGTAATGGTCGAAAAACGACACCTTTTTTCTATTTAAATCCATTTTTCTCCTCATCTTTTTTCACTTTTCTCATTCTAAAAACTCTCCAAGATCATTCTACAATGGATTTTGACCACTCTTAATATAGTTTTTAGGATTAAAACTGTAGATTGAAGTGATTTGAGTGAATAAAATGCTCCAACGGTAATAAAAAAAATTGAAAAAGTGATATTTATGCTTTTTTTTTTTTTTCCGATATCTAGTTCTAATGCTTGATTGTGATGTGTAAACATTATAGAAATATAACCATGTTCATAAATTCACCAGATAGCCAGATACAACACTCTCACAAAAAAGTGGGCCATTACGCTACCATAAACATGTTCAAAACAAAAAATGAATACATATTTGGAATATTTACATTATTATTATGGATTTTCTAAATTGTTTTTAGAAAATTTTGGACAATTTTTTTCCAACTGTTATGGGGTCATAACGGTTGTTACGCCTCCATATTAGCCGTTATGATTTATACCCATATCGGTAATGGTGGTGACCATCACAGCCATTGTTATCAATACAAAATACCTTGGTCACTGGGCTGTTTCGGTCTTGGGCACCCACTGCCGGAACACGAACCATGTTGGTGTCAATATTAATATTGAGAAGCATTTCAACCTCCGCCAAGGGTTTGATGCCGAATTCACCAGAGGGAAGTTTGTTGACTTTATCCAACCAAATCTCGATTATGTATCAGCGTCACCCCCTCGGGATGTGGAAATATCACAAGAACCATTGGGAGATATTGCATGTATCATGTAATGTATCGTAGTCTTAGGGACACATTTGGGAAGCTTTAGGAAATTGCTGAGATTTTTCAAGGAAGCATCATTAGATGTTAAAAGATACATGATTACACTCTTAGAACTCAAAACATTGCAAAAATATCTATAATGGTTTCCAATTGTTTAGGGGACAAAACTTTGTGTTGTCGGCCATAAGTGATTCAATTATAATCCAAAACGAGTTCATATTATTCAAGTATCATACAATACAAGTAATAAGATACAAACAATACAGCCAAAAACTAAAAAGAACAAAAGAATACACCTTGGACAGAGATCCACATGTAGTTATGAGGCAATTTGAAGTCTTCATCCCAATCTTTTAAGGGGTGGGCCTAATACTGCTGTGCTACATAATTGTAATACTATGCCCATGACCTGATGATACTAGGCTGCATACCCTCTAACATACCTCTTGTAGTCATCCTTACCAAACTGCACTAGTATGCCCATCGTCAAATACAGAGTAGACACCGTACCTATTGTCATTGCTGTTTTCATATCTATAAGAGGGGGGCGCAGTCTGATTGGCGATTACTCTTTGAATATCTCAATAAACCATGTGAACCCCCATTCGACCCTAATGGCTTATTATGGTCCTTACCTCCAGATGCTTGGCCCCTTGTCAAGGAGTCAAGTGAGTCATCTTAGGACCCCACTTCTTTAGCTAGAACTTTGTCTACATCAATGCTTATGACTGCTGCCTATTTTCATGTTGCAGGCGAGTGTGTCAATTTACCTCATAGCTTCATGGTGTCAATGATTATAGCTGCTACCTCGTTGCCTATCATGGGATGAGTGTGTTGGTTTGCCTTGTAGCTTCATGTTGTAGTGGCATAACATGGGTTTTTGGAGTTTTGAGTACCCTAACTTGTTCCTTTCATTTGTGTGGATCAAGGAAAACGTCCTTCAGTTTCTCTTGCATGGCGATGATAAAACCATCTTGGTTAATACATGGATCACCAATAGCTTCAGGGTTGGGTAGTCACTCATACATGGACCACGACATGTTTGTCAATTGCTCATATATATTTATTAGTCTTTAGTAAAGCATGTGCATGGTAGCTAATTCATAAATCAACTTTTAGGTACACAATAGGGTATACTCACATGGCATCATCACCGCCCTCAATTCAACTGCAACTTCACTTGAGAATAAGCCCCGTGCATCTTTTAACTATTTGTTTAGTAGAAGTGAAACTATGTTCCAATCATTTGTGATACTACATGATAGTGATATATCTTAGACGGAGGTGTTCAAAGTAAGTGAGCGCACTGAAACCTAAATCACAAATGAATTAGCAATATAAAAATAAGAATTCAATAGGCTAATGCTAAATATAAAAACTAAAAACTGACCATGTGAAGCGTGTGCCGGAGGATACTGCACCACCATTCATTAATGAGATTGTGCACCCATTTTATAAGAATAAGACCGAGGGGCTGCAATCTCAATGTCTCTTACATGAGCGCATCAACTCATACATCAGCCTCATCATTGGCCATGTTTTGTCGGCCACCATCATCAGGACTATAAATAGGCTCCAAAATGGCAACCACATCACTCTGAGTCCAGCCTTATGCTTTTATTTATTTATTTTATAAATCCATCCTTATGCTTACTAATGCTGTTTTATGTAATGAGATAGGGTTGCCCTTATCTGTACTATGCCACTGTCCCACTGTTTTCTCATCCCTGACAACAACTAAGTGTGATTGTAGATGAAACTTGTCACTGCTGTCGCATTTTCCATCACTCCTGACATCAACTGAGAGGATCTTCTGATCAATCCAAAGATCCTTTCGATTCTATTAGTAAATAGTAATGAGGATTCTGAATATCACACATTGATCAATCAAACAGAGATGCAACGACTAAAAGAAAGATTGAATCTTTGGGATCCTTTTCTTCAAGCAGATTGAATAGAGACAGAATCCGATCGATTACCGAAATGCCTTTCTGGATAGTCCTCAATGTCCCTGCTATTCATGAAATGTGAGAAGCAGATGAATAATCATATGTTTTTGGAAAAATCGAAGAATTTCCTAGGAATGCTACAAGATCGATTCATTCTTTTTTTCTCTAACAGATGGTTAGAATTTCATCTGGGTTCGAATCCCACTGAGAGGTCCATGCCTTTTCCATATTTCCTAGAGCTTGAATCAATGCAATGAGCCATGCACGGGGTCCAATTATAGTTGCATGAAGTGTGAGGCCGAGCGACAATAGATTCAGGTGTGGGGAAGCATTTGTTTCATAATGTAGTCAAGTATAAATGGTATGCTGAAACAGCTCTCCATTTACCTATAGACATGTAGCAGGAGGAGGAAAGGAAACTCATCAACTGATAAAGGAGATCCTGAGATTCTTGTAGGTTCGAGGGTTTTGGAAAAAATCCCAAAACAAAATACTTCTCACAAGTGCTTAGTTGAAGTGAGATATCATTTGGATCTTAAGCACCCCAAATTAACTCTAGCAATTCTGAAAAATTAAACAATACAAAACCAAATTTATAGGCCGTGGTTCAGCCCAAAACCATGATCATTATTTTCTGAGGGAATTGGAGGATTTGAATCATGAACAGTAAGATCTACCCAAAAGAAAGTGCGTTTTGATTAGGATGTTTGGTGAAAAGGATTTGAGGATCCAAATCAAATAGTCACTTTCACCATCTGCTTGAAATTGTAAGATTCTACTTTAAATCTAGGAGGGATTTACACGAAGAACTTGATATTTTGAGTAAGCCAACAGTAAAAGCTGGTCTTGCTGATTTTTCTTTCTTTTGAATATTACTCATCCACTTCCCAACACATGCAAATGATATAGAAAGCATCCCTTAGATTTGGAGGTTGAGATGTTTCATATAATCAATAGTTTCTTTAGGATAAGATTGGCCATCTTACTCTAATGGTTGAAGATGAGTGTTTGAGTATGATGAAGGGCAATCCCAAAGGTACTCAAACCTGATATGCTAAATCAACCATATGCCTTACAAGAGAACACACTGACTTGCATGCAAAGCCCAGACCTTATTTTCCTAGAGTCTTCTTTTAGTGCCTTCAATCTGCACGAAGACATGTCAACTATCTAACACATGTCAAAGAAATAGAGAAAAACAAGCGACATGTTCAAGTTCCATACACAATAGCAAGGCTTCTCATGCTAGACCTATGTATTTCACAGGAGACTAGTACCCGATTTATTCTTCTAATGATCACTCCGAAAGTCCGTTTGCATCTTGGGGTTCTTCAAATCCATTTTTTGTTCCCCGTATGTCACCGTATTAGCTTTCATTGGGTACTCTTGGAGTGGAAACACTGGCTTTTCATATTATGAATACATGGGAATATTGTCACTGTGTGCTTAATGATTGTGATAATTGCAGTTTCCCAAATTTTATTGACATTGCGATGCAAGACAATTAACCACTTGCTCTAAAAGCTCGAACTAATGGAGCATGGTGAATTAATCCCTTTATCTCATAGCCCTAGGCCCCAAATCTATGGGTTAGGTCCTCGGCCGAACCCTCCGCGTGGGCCCCAAATCCATGGGTTCCGCCTCACACGAGCCACCCGCCTTACACAGGCCCCAAATCACATGGGTTCCACGAGCCGCCCACCCCGAGTGTGCCCTCGCATCCCACAAGCCACCCCACTCGAGCCCAGTGTGAAAATGCCCCTGCATTAATCACCCTCGGTGAGGAGTCTCAAACACGAGACTTACCGCTCTGATACCAATTTGATGCAAGACAATTAAAAACTTGCTTTAAAAGCTCGAACTGATAGAGCATGACGAATTAATCCCTTTATCTCATAGCCTAGGCCCCAAATTCATGGGTTAGGTCCTCAGTCAAACCCTCCTCGTGGGCCCCAAATCCATGGGTTCCGCCCCCTCGTGGGATCCAAATCCACGGGTTCTGCCTCACACAAGCCACCCGCCTCACACGGCCCCCAAATCACATGGGTTCCGTGGGCCACCCACCTTGAGTGTGCCCCCACATCCCACAGGCCACCTCACTCGAGCCCGGTGCAAAAATGCCCCTGCATTACATTGGCTAGAGAAAGTTTCTTAAGAATTAGGATATTTCAGGACAATTTGTTTTCATCCAATTTCTGTCCTATTGGATTCATCATACTTATCATTGGACTTTGTTAACTTCTCTAATGTTTGTTGTGTGGGCTTGAGAACTGAAACTAGAATCAGATCATCTCATTTTTCATTTCATAATCCCCAGCATAGCAACTGAACAATTTTCTAAATGTTATGCCGCTTTCTTATGATGGAACTCTCCATACAATATCAAAAGGTACTCACTTTCATTGAAGCTTCTATCCTTTCCATTGAAGCTTCATTTTTCACTCACTTTCATCAAGTCAAGAGATCAAATCAAAATATCAAAATTTACTCTTATTGATTGCTCGCAGGCATACAGTTTTTGTTTAATTTTGTATCTCAATAACTTATTCACAATGTTCCTTAGCATTTCATACCCTGGATCAGTTCAATTTGTTCATCATCTTTGTCATCAATATTTGTAAAGATTCATGGGACCATTGACAGTTGGACTGTTAACAATCTTATCAGAAGTTGGGCACTCTTTAATTTTCCGCTTCTATTTTTCTACGATCGTGAGCACTGATGCACTTACCTTGCATCTCTGCTGTCATTATCCCATTTACTTCTGTGTATATATCACCTCGAGTATATGGATCATAGTCTTTTATGGTATCATCTTGTGGGGAACGGCTCAGCAGATCCATAATCGCTCCATCCCAGCTCTTAGGATTTTGATCTTGTCCACTTGCAAATTCAATCACAGGCTGCAGCACGTGCGCATAGAATTGGGTCGAAACCAGATTTTGTGCTTGGTGATAAATGGCATCCTATTGTTGATTGGGCTGAGAAGGAACCTGAAATTGATCCAGAAGAACTGGCGAAGGTAGTGTTCTTTCGTTACTTCTTCAGCTTCAAAGTATTGTTTTGGGTATGAATATTTTGTATGTTATCAGCATTTAAGTTATTTCAGCCTGGTCTTTTCATATTTGTTTGACTTCCAGATTAAGGTAGCATTTGTTGGAAATCTTCCAAAAAATACTGATGAGGGTTTTCTCAAGAAATTGTTTGAGCCATTTGGAAAGGTATGCTATGGTCACTGAAGAAATCTCCGGACTTGATTTGTAAACGAGTACAAGAATTCTTATTGTGCAAATATTTGTCCCTTTCAGTTGGAAAAAGTGGCGCTATCCCGGAAGGGCCACTTCCCAGTTGGATTCATTCACTTTGCTAAACGCTCAGTAAGTTTTACCGTTTCCGTTTGTTATACCATTTTCTTGGAAGTAAATGTTTCATTGTCTTTTATTCTCTTTATTTATGCACCCAAGTCTCTGTTAATCTTTCTTATTATTATGGTGAGCATGTGCTTGTATTTACTGAAACCAAGTGGAATGAAATTGTGAAGGCTGGTTGTTCTTATGGTTAAATGGATGTCATCAATATGATCTGTTGTTATATACCTAATTCTAAAGAATGGGCTTCATGATAAAATCCCATACTCATCCTCCTTACAAATTGGGATATGAATAGTTTCCTGATATGTGTGTTACTTAGTTGCCAGATCCTTTAATTAGATGCTGCTCCCACTTCGAATTGTGGTTCAGACTCTTGCTCTTCTCCTGCTTTCCTACAGATTATACATTTTTTACATTTATAACAGTTGCTTCCCCACTTTCAACCCGAATCTATTGCCATTTCCCTTCTGGCTTTGTGCAATTATGGTTATTCACGCTCACAGATATTGCCAGACAAGGACAATTGCTCCTTGCGCTCACCAATATTGCTGAACCAGGACAATTGCTCCTCCATGATCCTACTTTGCATGCTTGTTACGTTGGGGGTTAGGACTGGTTATTACCATTGTTCCAAGTATCGGCAATGTTATCGAAAATATTGGTAAATGGTGCATCGAAAGGGTACTTCTCTTCATCTAGACAGTTGTGGCAAGGAGATCCATTATCTCCTTATTTGTTTGTGGTGGTGGAGGCATATGGGAGGATTTTAGAACAAGGGGTTGTGGCAGGTTTAGTGGAAGGCTTTCGGGTGGATAATTCAATTTCTCAAGTTTTATGTGGATGATACTCTACTTTAATGCGATGCGGATGAATTGAAGGTTGATAATCTCCATTCCATTATGACACATTTCGAGGCAATTTCAGGATTAAAGGTCAACATTAATAAAAGCGAACTGTTGGGGGTGGGTCTTTCCAGGATGAGGTTGAGGGTTTTTCGGCACACTTTGGATGCAGGGCAGGTTCCTGTCCATCTTCATACCTAGGTCTTCCCTTATGAGTAGGTAAACCGGCCTAGCATTTATGGGTCGGAGTGATAGAAAGGTTCGAAAGAAAATAATCATCTTCTTGGAAGGCTAGGCATCTTTTCTTGGGAGGTAGGCTTAGATTAATTAAGTCGACTGTGTCTAGTGTTCGAAATATCGGTATCACTACAAGTTTCGCTGGCCGGGGATACAAAAACAATATCGATATCGCCGATAATATCACTGATAATCGGAAATGTGGGGAAACATGGGAAAAACGATGGAATTTTTAGCGAAAATTCAGGAGATGTTAAAATGTACATATTTTCATATTTAGAAATTAAAAATTTGCAAAAACAATGCACACATGACAAGTTTCCATTTAATGTGGCCTTAAAAGCATGTGTTGTTGTAAGAAATCAGTCCAACCATCCCATCCGACCTATTTAACAATCCAACCTTCCATCCAAACATCCATTGATATTGCAAAATATTAACAACACATGATATTTCACCAAGAAATCATCAACAATTGGAAAATAAACAAAAGATTGTGGTTTCAATATCGCGCATGTTGTGATATCGATAATATCGAGATATTATCAATATTATCAATGACAAATTGAACACTACATACAACCATGTGCCCATGAAAAAAATTGAAATAAAATTTTTTCTAATAAACAAAAATTTGATGATATCAATACATTGGCGATATTATTGAAATATCGTCGATACACTTATGATACAAGCATTACCTAGAATTACATAGTCAAAAATATTGGCGATACATATGCGATATTGATGCATTGGCAATACAAGCGACACCTAGAATTTACATATTTGAAAATATTGGTGATTACATTAGTGATAAACGTTGGTGATACTTGGCTATTCATTGCTAATACCTGGAATTTCTGATACTACCAGCGTTATCGATATTGCTAAGCTGGAGATAAAGATAATATCGGAGATAATTCGAACACCGACTGTGTCAAACGTTCTGATTTACTTTGTCTACCTTCAAATGTCCAAAATCAGTTGTGGCCAAATTAGAAAAGATAAGGCGAGACTTTCTATGATAGGGGTCAGAAGAAAATCATAAATTTCATCTAGTTAAGTGGGAAGAGGTGTGTAAACCGATGGATCAGGGGGGTGCAGGTTTAAGGAGTTCGGAGAGAATGAATGGGCTTGGAGGTTTGGGGTAGAGGAAGGTAGTTTGTGGAGGAAAGTGTTGGGTAGAAAGTATGGGGTTGAGGAAGGGGGTAGATGAACAATAGCTTCTTCTTTGTAAGGGCTTCATCACTATGGAAAGAAGTGATTTTGTTGAAAATTAAGGTTTGGGAGGGGGTGGGTTTCTCATTAGGTGATGGTAAGAAGATTAGATTTTGAGAATATCTGTGGGTTGAGGTCTAAAAGCTAAGTATTGCTTTCCTCAGTTAGCAAGAATTTCCCTAGAGGCTAGAGCCAAATTTAACACAAGATAGATGTTTATCTAATCATGGTGAGGAAACTATTTGGGCACCTCCTTGTAGAAGAAATCTGAATGATGAAGAGGTGGAGGATTTGCTTTGATTGCTAGAATTACTTTCCAATCAGCTTCTGTTTACCTCGGAGGAAGATGCTATGGTGTGGTTAAAAGAAAACTCTGGAAAGTTCTTGGTAAAATCTTTTTATAGGATGATCGATGGGGGGCATATTGAGCAGTTAGAGTGTCACACAACCCATGTTTGGCGTTATCGTGCTCCTTCAAAGGTGGCGGCATTTGCATGGTTAGTGGGTAGGAACAAGGTTCTCACGGTTGACAATTTGCAAAAGCGTGGCATGATTATTCCCAATGTGTGTTTATTATTCTATCAAGGGAAGGAGACTGTAGATCATCTCTTTATCCATTGTCCTTTTCTGTAAAGATTTGGTCGGTTTCTTTAATTTGTTTGGAGTTGCATGGGTTGTTCCAAGTTCAATTAATTAGTTTTTCTTAGCTTGGCATGGAGGAGGGCAAGGGTAAAGTTGAGAAGTAGATTTGGCATTTGTCTTTATTAGCAAGGTTATAGAGCATTTGGTTGGAAAAAAATAGCCGTTGTTTAAAAAATCGAAGGGGTCGCAGCTCGGAAGTCTTCAATAGGGTGAAATTGAGTGTTATGGAATGGGCAAAAGCAACTTAAAGTGCAGTTATTGATCAGTTTCTTGCTTGTTGGTTAGAATTGTAAGGCGGTTCTTATTGTAATTTTCTTTTACTTTTATTATTGTATTCTTTGGCTTTTGCCCATTTGCAAATTATTATTATTATTATTGCTTCAAAAACACACGCACACAGGCACGTGTCTATGTATATAAGCGAAATTGTGATATTTTCGGTATCACCATCTCGGCTATACTGATAATATTGAAATTCCAGCTATCACTGTTATAACGTAAGTATCACCAATGTCTCACAAATGTTTCGACTGTATAAATTCTAGGTGTCGGCGTGTCGCTTGTATCGCCAATGTATAAGTGGTATTTCAATGATACTGCCAATTTATTGATATCGCCAAAAATCTATTTATTAAAACAAATTTCATTTCAAAATATTTTATGGGTGCATGGTTGCATGATGAAATGCATTGTTTGTATGTGTGTATGTGTATGCATGGATGGATGGATGGATTGGTTGGATGGTTAGATGGTTGGCTGGATGGATGGATGTGTGTATGCATGCATGTAGGGATGGATGGATGGATGGATCATGCATGTGTTTATATATGTATGTGTCGTATGTATGCATGCATGGATGGCTTGATGGATGGATGGATCATGCATATGTGTTTGTATGTATGTATGTGCATGTGTGGATGGATGGGTCTACCCTTTCCCCATGTTTCCTCAATGTTTCCCTGAGCCAACAATACATGCTTTCAGGCTGTCATTAAAGGGAAACTTCTTATTTGATTCCTAAATATGCAAATATGTATCTTTTTTGCTATTATTTGATTCTTGAATATGCAAATATGTGTATTTTAGCATCTCCTGAAGTATCATTGAAAAATTCCACCATTTTCCCTTTGTTTCCCCAATGTTTCCTAGAATCAAACGTTACATGCTTTTACACCCTCATTAAAGGAAAACTTACTATGTGTGCATCTTTACAATTATTTGATTCCTAACTAAGCAAATATGTGTATTTTTGCATCTCCTGATGTTTAATTGAGAAATTCCACCATTTTCCCTATGTTTCCCCTATGCTTCCCTCAATCAGCAATATATTTCTGGGTATCGTTAATGATATTGGCGATATCAATACATGTTTCCTTATCCTCAGCCAGCAATATGTGTAACGATATAGATACTACGAGCACTGGTTATTAATGTGCTGACATGTACTAGGTAGGACTTACTCGTAGGACTCTGTTGACATGCGAGTTTTACCAATGTGTACCTCTGCCACGGCCAGTTTCCAAGAGCCTATGAAAAGAGGAAGGTAGATTCCTGTGGGCAGCCAATTGCAGATTTATTTTTTCTTCCAATCTATTGTTTAAAAGCCGACATTGAATTGCTGGAAGAAGACAAAGATGATGGTGTTGATGCCTATTTTAGTCCACTGCTCAAAGGAAACTCCAGCTTGGGAGATTTTTGGGTGTTTCCAAATTCAACTGTCTGCATCATCAAACATTGGGTCCCACTTGTCATGATTGGCACGTCATGATGTTCACATCCTAATGCATCAGGACCTTATAATTCATCTTTAATTAGACTTTAATCCTCTTGTTTGCATTTCCACCTGGACTTCTATCATGTATGATTGCATGGTTTTTGTTTCCGTTCTATAAATAAGCATTGGTTGGATGCCTTTACCTGGAAAATGTCATCACTAAGGATGTCAACAGGTGGGCTAGCTTGTTGGATCTTCAGCCCTGGCCTGTCATGGGCCTGGCCTGAAAGTTCAGGCCCAACTAGGTTATCAGTCGGGTTTCAGTCAAGGTCCTTCGATTAAGTAAGAGTGCTAGTTACTCTCTTAATTAATTGTTTCACAAGCAGGTGTCCTAGTTTGAGTAATTAAGCGACTTGTTTACAAGAAACAATTCTAGGTTTGTCACGAAATGGCTAGTTTTGCAGCTGTTAGTCTTTTTGGTCTTCTGCTTTTGGTAGTCCCTTGATCCATTTGAGAGTCCAATCTTCTGGTTTATTATATGTCCCTTTGTAGGTGTCCAAAATGTGTGTTGGTAGGTTGAAAAAATTGTAAAGTTAAGGCAGGAATTCTATGGCACGGATCACAAGAAAAACACAAGCTCAATCTAGTTAACTGGGAAGAGTTATGCAAGCCAATCAAGGAAGGTGGAGTGGGTCTTTGGAATCTTGAGCAAATGAATCTAGCTCTTTTAGGGAAGTAGATTTGGAGATTTTGGGTAGAACAAGGAAATCTTTGGAGAGAGATTATTGAAAAGAAGTATGGGTTCAAATAGGGTGGTGGTGGACAAAGGAAACACCCCAGTATGGAAATTGATAATGAATTTAAGGTGTAAATTTATGGAGAATGTGGGCTTCTCCTTGGGTGATGAGAGACTAGTTGATATGGATTAAAGGAAAATCAAGGTCTTTCTCTATCAAATCTTGGTATAAGATTCTAAGTGGCTGTTCCGAGGATAGTCAATGCTCTCATATAGCTCTGGTATGGCAATGTGGTGCTTCTCCTAAGTTTGCAATGTTCACTTGGCTTGTGGGAAAAAAATTGCTTACGGTGGATAATTTGTGCAAGAGAGGGATGATTCTTTTGAATGTTTGTGTCATGTGTCTACCGAGTGGCGAGTTGGTAGATCATCTCTTTCTTCATTGTCCTTTTGCGAGAGGTATTTGGAGCGGTTTTTTGCATCTTTTTGGGGCGGCATGGGTATTGTTGTGCTCGATTAAAGGTTTTTATTTATTTATTTATTTATGTTGTGTGGCATGGAGGTGGAGTGGGTAAGGTCGGAAAGGATTTGTGGAAAATGGCTTTGTTTGTTGGTTTGTGGTTTATGTGGATAGAAAGAAATAGTCGCTGCTTTAGCAATATAAGCAGGCAAATCTCAAAAGTGCTTAATAGGGCAAAATCAAGTGTAATTGAATGAGCAGTAGCTTCTAATGTATCAGTTGATAGCTGTTTTATCTTGTTAATGGTATGATCTGTAATTTTTTAGGCTTTTGCCTCTTTATCAATAATTTATTACCTTTAAAAAAAAACGAAAAAAAAGAAAAGAAAAAAGAGTGAGAGTCCTAGTTTAGCCTAGTTCTTACTTTGTGTACAAGCTATCCAAGGTGGGTTTGGTTTGGGGATATTTGAATGATGTCAATACTATAATTACCAAGTAGAGTAATGTTTGGGTATTACCATTGCTCATGGTATGCTGTAAAGGCCATTACGGGCAAGGTATTCTGTAACGATAAGGGTGGCTGTAACGACCGTTAGGGCCTCCGCCTCCGTAACGGCTGTTACAGTCTCTCTCTCTCTCTCTCTCTCTCTCTCTCTCTCTCTCTCTCTCTCTATTGAAAACAACTCGAAAAACCTGTATCGGCCCCGTAACGGGCTGTTACAAGTCCATTGCAGCCTTTACGGGGGACGTAACGGGCCGTTACGGGGGCTGTAATGGCCTTTACGGGTCATTTTATCCGTTACGACCTTTACGACCCCATAACGTGTAACGGTTGCCACCGTTACCTTTACGTAACGGCCTTTATGACACACCATGATTACGGGGCTATAAAGTCCGTTACGTAAAGGTAATGGTGGCCCATTACAGCCCTTGTAATGGCCCATTACGTCTCTCGTAAAGGCCACAAAGGCCCCATAACGGCCACTATAGGGCCGATATAGGTTTTTTGGATTTTTTTCAATAAAAAAATAGAGACTGTAATGTCCGTTATGACCCCCATAATGGTCGTTACACCCCATATTGTAAAGGTAACAGTGGTGGCCGTTACAACCATCGTTATCGCTATAGAATGCCTTGCAACATTGCTAGTCACATGATATCTTTGTTTTGCTAACTCCATATATTAAGTATTGTGATTCCCAGTAATTGTGATGTTTATGTTTGGCTGGATTATAAAATGTAAATTGGAATTGATGTTTTGTTTATTTTTTAAGAAGTGTCCAAATCGAGAAAAAAATAAGTGTCACCACACCATTCACCCTATCAAACTCAGATACTAACTATAAATTGTAGATTGCATGCTGGAAATTATGAGTGGAGTGGTTATTGCCCACATGTGCAAAATTTACACATTTGGTGCCTAAGTACAAATTAACTAGTGGAAGGTTATGGCTCAATCTTGTTTGATGGATGGTTATGAATCAACTAGTACTTTTCTAGATGGACGTTTATGAATTAATGGCATCTAAAATAGCCCATGTATATGTTGTTCATTTGTAGATGGTTGATCTAATGGTCTCCATTTGTTTGTGTTTACGAATTTGTGGGGCCTAGTTGAATCCATCTGCAAGCATAGTAGACCATTACAAAGGAGGGTTCACCGTGAATAACAACTAACCCCATTTTGAACTTGATCAAAGAATCAAATCCCATTCAAGTACTATTACAATCCACTTGCCCTTAAATTGTATGGCCATGAATTTCCAATCTTGGTTATTGTCATGTGCCATTCGTGATGGTTTCCTTGTATCAATAGTCTTTGCTTATGAGTGGACGAAAATGGCCCCACAACAAACGTTTTTTATATGGGCATGTGGGTATGCCTGTGCATGTAGAAGTCCACACTCATGTGGAATGACGTGAATTTTCTACAACACGTGCTAGGGAGCCCGTGCAAGCGCAACGGAAAGTTCTATGGGGCCACAATTATGTTTATGTGACTCCCAAGGTGTCTCGTATCGGTATCGGTTGGCGTAACGGTGATGATGCAGGACAACCCTAATTATGATGCATGCTCATGAACATAACTAAACAGCGGAAATAAAAGGAATAAATGATCTAAAATTCTGGTAGTAATCATTATAATTGAGAAAATCATAAAGGAAACATGCAATGGAGCGGGCCATCATCACAACCATGGAGTATGGCATTCAATTATTACTTAGGTTGGATCCGGCGAGGGATGAGACCTCCCGATCTTGCATGGTCACACCCAATCGATCAATGAAGATCACTAGTCCGAAGAACCAAGAAGTTTCTCGGATTAGGGATTTGAGAATTTGGGGGTTTAGGGTTTAGATCGGTTCTCAAGATTTTGATCGAAGAAGGAATAACCAAAACTGAAAAATAGAAAGAAGGAAATAATTACCTTGAAGAAGTTGGAGGGGCACAAGAAGAAATTAGAAGAGGAAGATCAAGGGAAGAGAAGAAGCACCATTAGAGAGAAGAGAGGAAGGAGGCAACCAAAGGGTTTGCTTTTCATTAATCAATAGTTGAAATTCGGATTTAGGGCTTTAGCCCACTTAAATAAGCAAATAAAGACATAAAATTACTAAAATACCCCTAGAATAAGCAAATAAAGACAAACTTACTAAAATATCCCTAGAATAAGTAAATAAAGACATAAACTTACTAAAATACCCCTAACTAAGAAAAAACGCGCAAATAACATAAGTACGGGAAAGTTCGGGCGCTTGGTCTTCTTTCTTCAATCTTCCTTCACATGTGTCTTCCCTGAGTGGGGTCTTCTATATGTCCAATCACATGTGAAAGGTCTTCAGCTCCTCAATAGTCGCCTATCCACAAGGACGACACTTGTGGTTGGCGCTTTCTTCATTGGTACACCTTGAATGCGCTTGTGTCCGTATCAATTCCCCTCGGGTGAGAAAAACTCGACTCCGACGAGTTGAAACTTTTGTAGCGCTCTAGTAGATCTGGATTAATACCCTGCAATGTGTCGCCCGATAGCCACGTAGATTCAGACGATGGTTTGTTCTTCCACTTGACAAGATACCTTTGGAAACCTCCATCTCTTGTGGATACTATCTCGTCATCCAAGATTTCCTCAATTTCTTCTTTATGGGTAATGGGTAGAGGAGGGGGTGGAAGGGGTTGGGTAACAAACTCAGAAAAAGGCCATGAAAGGGACGATGTATCAACAATGGGAGTATGCGCACGGACTAGATCTTCCACATTAAAAGTTGGATTAATGCTCATTTCAGGTGGAAGGTCAACCCGATACGCGTTGGACCCAACCTTTTGTAATATCTTGAATGGTCCAGCACTACGCGCTTGTAATTTTTTTGCAGATCCTTGAGAGAATCGCTCTGGCCTTATTCGCACCATTACATAGTCTCCTTCTTGAAATTCTTGCACTCTACGATGAGAATCAGCTGAAACTTTATAATCATCATTGCTCTTATTTAACCACTGTCTAATATGTGTATGCAAATCATGAATATGGCGTGCAAATGCATCGGCTGACTCAGAAGACCTTTGGGTAACAGACATAGGTAAGAGATCTATGGGCATTCTAGGTTTATAACCACTTACAATTTCAAAAGGACTCAACCCTGTAGATCTATTAACTGACCCATTATAAGCAAGTTCAGTAGTTGGTAAAATTAGGTCCCAAGTCTTAACATGTTCACCCACTAGACAACGTAGAAGATTTCCAAGGCTACGGTTTACCACTTCAGTTTGACCATCTGTTTGTGAGTGGTAAGCAGTAGAAAATTGCAAACGAGTTCCCATAATGTGCCACAGTGTCTTCCAAAAATAGCTAGTAAATCGAACATCACGATCAAACACTATGGTTTTAGGTAACCTATGGAGACGCACCACACCATCAAAAAAGAGACGAGCAACATGAGACGCATCTGACGTCTTCAAACATAGGGAGGAAATGCGCCATTTTAGAAAAAACGGTCCACAACGACAAAAACAGAATCGTGCTTTTTTATAGTCTTGGGAAGCCCAAGCACGAAGTCCATACTAATGTCCTGCCACGGAGCATGTGGCACTGACAATGGCGTGTATAGTCCGGTATTTTGCTTTCTTTGCTTTGCCAGCTGACATGTTCGACACTGACCTAAAACTTTGGCTACGTCTCGCTTGAGGCTTGGCCAATAGAAACGATCTTCCACGAGGGTAATGGTCTTATCACGACCAAAATGGCCAGCTATCCCTCCTGAATGAAGCTCCCAAATGAGGAATTCACGAAGGGACATACGGGGAATACAAAGTCTGTCTCCCTTGAAAAGAAAGCCATCTTTAAGAACATATTCACCCATAATATGCTGGTCACTAGAGAGCGACGCGTAAGTACCCCCAAAATCAGGACATATGGGGTATTCATCTCTCAGTTGCTCAAATTCGACTACCTCTACACTCTAAGAGTTGAGCAACGCGACTCTCCTACTAAGGGCATCCGCTGGTTTGTTTTCAACCCCGGCCTTGTGTTTCAAAACAAACGAATATTCCTGAAGAAATGCTACCCACTTGGCATGCCTTGGGTTGAGTTTCTTCTGAGAATGCAAATATCTCAAAGCCTCATGGTCAGAAAACAAAACGAATTCTTGCGGTAGGAGATAGTGTCGCCAATGTCTCAGGGATTGCACTACCGCATAAAATTCTTTGTCGTAAGTGGAGTATTTTTGTTTTGCCTCATTCAGTTTCTCACTGAAATAGGCCACTGGGTGTCCTTCTTGACTCAATACTCAACCTATATCGACACCAGATGCATCACACGCTACTTCAAAGACTTTAGAAAAGTCAGGTAGACGCATGACAGGAGCTTTCACCATCTTGCCCTTAATTTCTTTAAAAGCCTTGACTGCGGCTTTAGACCACACGAACTCTCCCTTTTTCATGCACTCGGTAATGAGAGCCATGATCGTGCTAAAACTCTTAATGAACCGACGATAAAAAGTTGCTAGGCCGTGAAAGCTTTGCATCTCATGAATGTTCCTTGGTTCTGCCCACTCAACTATGGCCCTGACTTTTTCAGGGTCCGCGCGCATCCCTTCAGATGACACTATAAATCCTAAGAACACAACTTAGCTAGACATGAATGCACATTTCTTAAGATTAGCGTACAATTTTTCCTTCCTAAGGACACTACAGACATTCTTTAAATGTTCAAGGTGTGATTCCTTAGTGGTACTATAAATAAGAATATCGTCAAAGTACACCACTAGGAATTTTTCCATGAACGGCCTCAAAGTTTGTGTCATCACCCGCATGAAAGTATAGGTGCGTTAGTCAAGCCGAAGGGCATGACCAACCACTCATACAGCCCATCTTTCGTCTTAAACGTTGTCTTCCACTCATCTCCTGGGCGTATACGGATTTGGTGATATCCACTCTTGAGGTCTATCTTAGAGAATATAGTGGACCTGGCCATCATGTCAAGCATATCATCGAGTCTAGGTATAGGAAACCTATACTTAACAGTAGTTTTGTTTATGGCACGACTGTCCACACACATGCGCCACGTGCCGTCTTTCTTTGGCGTCAACAATGCAGGCACGGTACACGAGCTCATACTCTCTTGGATGAAACCCTTTTGCAGAAGCTCATCAACTTGCTTCTTCAACTCTGCATGCTCTGCAGGGTTCATTCTGTAGTGAGGAAGGTTCGGTAAAGTAGACCCTGAGACAAGATCAATGGCATGCTGTATGTCCCTCATAGGTGGCAACTCATTCGGTAAGTCTTCAGGAAATACATCACTGTATTCCTTCAGGACCGAGGTCACCTCACGGGGCAACTCTAATGGAACCTCAGGTGTAATCTCTCTAGCCACAAGGGCATACACCATAGAATCCTCCTTAGCCTCTTTTTCAAACTCTCTTGCGCTGATTATATGTAGAGACTTAGGTTTGGATTTCCCCATTCCTCTAGGCTCACTTGCCTTCTCATCCTTCTTCTTCCCTAGTGTATTCTCAGGTGGCATGGGATTAAGTTTGATCTTTTTACCGTTATACATAAAAGTACACGCATTCGAACGGCCAAAGATCGTGACATCATTATCGAATAGCCACGGTCTACCTAGGATAACATGTCCTACATCCATTGACATCATTATCGAATAGCCACGGTCTACCTAGGATAACATGTCCTACATCCATAGGTAAAACATCACACCACAGGGACTCTTTGTATGACCCAAACTCGATGGGGACTAGACATTGCTGGGTGACAGGTAGGGATGTCTTGTCAACCCAAGAAACTTTATACGGGTCTAGATGAGGTGTGGATTTCAGTTTTAAGCGATCTAAGGTGCTAGTGGAAATCACATTCTGACAACTTCCACTGTCCACTATCACCTTACAATTCTTTTCACCACACTTGGCAATAGTGTAGAAGATAGTGCTTCGACGCCAGTCAGCACTACTTCTAGACTGAGCTAGCACACGCCTGACTACTGCAAGCGTTGCTTCTCCATCCACTTTTTCTTCATCAGTAAGTCCTCCTTCAGGGTGATACTCTTCAACTTCATAGTCACCCTGGTCATCTCCACCCTCGTGGGACTCGCCTATAATTAAGGTTCTCCCACGGCTCTTCGTAGGACACTGATTAGACATGTGGCCAAGATTGCCACACTCATAGCACCTCACTTGGCTCATGTTACTAGGACCGGCACCAAGAACCCCTTTGCCCTTGTCCTCCCTAGGCCTAGGCGGAATGGTAATCTGTGCCTTAGGTTGACTACCAATATTAGGTCTAGTTCCCTGGGAACTAGATCTAGCACTGGAGTCTCGGGACTCAAAACGACGAACGACAGGAGCCTTCATCCAAGTCCGTTAAGGGCCGAGTCATAAGCTCGCGCTGAAGATCCGCACAAAGGCTCGTCTTGAAACGCGAGAGCGTTACTAGAGGGTCTTCTCGGATATCACATCGCATCATATACTCTTCAAATTTAGTGATGTAGTCAGCGACAGACATTGACCCTTGGCGTAAGGATTGCCATTGGTCAAGGAGCTTCTGACGGTATGAGAGAGGAAGGTACTTCTCCTTCAACTTCTCTTTCATCTCATACCAATGTGTGATAGGGGCTCTACCAACTCTCTCTATCCTACGCTCGGTGTTGGTCCAGAAGAGCTTGGCTTGACCCACAAGCTTCATCTTAGCAAACCGCATTTGATGGTTTTCCGACATGCCATACCACTCAAAGTAGTGGTCCATGTCAGCAACCCAGTCAAGGAATGCCTTGGGATCCAAGCGCCCATCAAAACTCGGGGCCTCAACTCTCACACTCTTCATCGCACGCTCATCTGGATCATAGCGGTCTTGATGATCACATGTGGGTCGTGCCTCTCGCACCACACCACGACCATTACCACGATCTCTATCCTCACTACCACCACGTGTGGCAGCGCGTTCTTCAATGATTCCTCCCACTTGGGAGTGCGCATCATACCCTACAACGGGTTTTTCCTTTTGGGACGCCTCTAGTTGCTCGACCTTAGTCATGGTAGTGGTAATTTGGTTCTCAAGGCGGGCAAACTCACACTTTTGACCCGCTTCTAGGGCGGTTATCTTTTGTATCAATTGAGCAAGTTGCTCAGATAACTGCTCGTTATTCATGGTAGGTTGAAGTCCGAAACCTCTACCTCTTCTCGTGGGCATACAATGAAGACTTGAACCAAACTCTACCCAACTAAACTACTAGGTGTTATGACTTTCAAGATGAATGCGATGAATGCAAAACTACTATGAACTGACACAATTAAGTTGAAACAGGAAACAACTCAAATATGGAAAATTTTCAGATTAGGAACTTTCTAAAATTGAAAACTTTCTACATTTGGAAAGTTTCTAAATCTGGAAACTTTCTAAATCTGGAAATCTGGAAATCTGGAAAGTTTCTAAAATTGAAAACTTTCTAAATCTGGAAACTTTCTAAATTAAACCTAAAAATCAAAACCCTAATTTGATAACTCGATCTAGAAAAAAAAAATCATGCAAGCCTAGGCTTGGATACCAAATTTGACGCAGGACAGCCCTAATTATGATGCATGCTCATGAACATAATTAAACAGCGGAAATAAAAGGAATAAATGATCTAAAATTCTGGTAGTAATTATCATAATTGAGAAAATCATAAAGGAAACATGCAATGGAGCGGGCCATCATCACAACCATGGAGTATGACATTCAATTATTACTTAGGTTGGATCCGGCGAGGGATGAGACCTCCCGATCTTGCATGGTCACACCCAATCGATCAATGAAGATCACTAGTCCGAAGAACCAAGAAGTTTCTCGGATTAGGGATTTGAGAATTTGGGGGTTTAGGGTTTAGATCGGTTCTCAAGATTTTGATCGAAGAAGGAATAGCCAAAACTGAAAAATAGAAAGAAGGAAATAATTACCTTGAAGAAGTTGGAGGGGCACAAGAAGAAATTAGAAGAGGAAGATCAAGGGAAGAGAAGAAACACCATTAGAGAGAAGAGAGGAAGGAGGCAACCAAAGGGTTTGCTTTTCATTAATCAATAGTTGAAATTCGGATTTAGGGCTTTAGCCCACTTAAATAAGCAAATAAAGACATAAAATTACTAAAATACCCCTAGAATAAGCAAATAAAGACATAAACTTACTAAAATATCCCTATAATAAGCAAATAAGGACATAAACTTATTAAAATACCCCTAACTAAGCAAAAACGCGCAAATAACATAAGTACGGGAAAGTTCGGGCGCTCGGTCTTCTTTCTTCAATCTTCCTTCACATGTGTCTTCCCTGAGTAGGATCTTCTATATGTCCAATCACATGTGAAAGGTCTTCAGCTCCTCAATAGTCGCCTATCCATAAGGACGGCACTTGTGGTTGGCGCTTTCTTCGTTGGTACACCTTGAATGCGCTTGTGTCCGCATCAGGTGACCTCCAAAACCGATACAGATACGGGGGCGTAACGGCCCGTAACGGTGCAAAATTTTTTTTTTTGCCAAAAAAATATGAAAAAATATGGATTAAATCCGGAATATTCTAAGCATTCCAAATATGCATTCATTTATAAATTGGAACATGTTTATGGTGGTGTAACGGTCCACTCTTTGGTGAGAAGTTGTATCGGACTGTCTGATGAATTTGTTCTACTATGATTATCACATTAAAATAAAAAAAAATATTAAATGGCACCCCAAATCTGTAAAATGCACATTAATATGTTCTACTATGATTATCACATCATATGGCATGATTAAAACAGCAAAACAACCATTAAAAATTGATTTTTCGAATTTTTTTAAAAAAAGGGTCAAAATTCATGCGTAAATAGAAAAAAAATATATATAAAATATTAAATGGCACCCCAAATCTGTAAAATGCACATTAATATGTTCTACTATGATTAACACATCATATGGCATGATTAAAACAACAAAACAACCATTAAAAATTGATTTTTCGAATTAAAAAAAAAAGGTCAAAATTCATGCGTAAATAGAAAAAAATATTAAAAAAATATTAAATGGCACCCTAAATCTGTAAAATGCACATTAATATGTTTTACTATGATTAACACATCAAATGGCATGATTAAAACAGCAAAACAACCATTAAAAATTGATTTTTCGAATTTAAAAAAAAAAGGGTCAAAATTCATGCGTAAATAGAAAAAAATATTAAAAAAATATTAAATGGCACCCCAAATCTGTAAAATGCACATTAATATGTTCTACTATGATTAACACATCATATGACATGATTAAAACAGCAAAACTACCATTAAAAATTGATTTTTCGAATTTTGAAAAAAAGGGTCAAAATTCATGCGTAAATAGAAAAAAAATATTTAAAAAATATTAAATGGCACCCCAAATCTGTAAAATGCACATTAATATGTTCTACTATGATTAACACGTCATATGGCATGATTAAAATAGCAAAACAACCATTAAAAATTGATTTTTCGAATTAAAAAAAAAAGGGTCAAAATACATGTGTAAATAGAAAAAAATATTAAGAAAATATTAAATGGCACCCCAAATCTGAAAATGCACATTAACATGTTCTACTATGATTAACACATCATATTGCATGATTAAAACAACAAAACATATTAAAAAAAGTATAAATACCTATTTTTGACGAATTCGGAATTTCTGAAAAATGACCCACCAAGCTTCGATTAAACAAAATCCGTAATATAATGTGTTTTTATATCAAATACCCTGCCAAGGTTGGTCGAAATTGGTAGTAGAAGGAGTGAGAAACAGTTTGGAAGCAAGAAATTTGAAAAAAAAACAGCAAAAAACGAGCTTAAAATGAAAAAACAATGTTACCGTTTTTCGACTGTTACGGGCGAGCCGTTACGCCCGTAACGGATCCGTATCGGCCGATACGGGTACAATAAATCATAACGGCCGATACGACCCCGAAACGCGTATCGGCCCAGACCATTACTGTTACGTATCGGCCATACGTTTTGGCACACCTTGGTGACTCCCCACCTTTTTTTTTTTTTTTTTCTTTTTTTCTTTTTTAAATTGTTTTTGGATGGTTGGGATATGCTCCGATTTTTTCGCTGGTGGGGCCCATCGATGTTTTGGACGGACCAGATTCACACATACAAATGGTGGCCCCCACAGAGCTTACACATTGCATAATGTTGGAGACGATTCTGGTCCCTCTGGACCCATATTTAGCAATGACCCCTCCAGTACCCACGTCAGTGCTGGAAAAGTTCTGTGATCTCCACCATGATGTATCATGTATGTGATTTAGCCTAGCCATCCATGCATTTTGCCAACTCATTTAAGGGCATGAGCCCAAAAATGAGGCAGATCCAAATCTCGGGTGGACCACACCATAGGAAATAGTGGTGATTGAACTCGCACCATTAGAACTTATTGGGGACCACAAGTTTTGGATCAGACTGGTATTTGTGTTTTCCCTTCATTCAAGTCCGTGGACCTAATCAAAAGGTTGTGTGGCAAATAAACATTACAGTGGGCTTAGGAAGCTTTTAATGGTGGGCGTTCAATCACCATTGTTTCCCGTGGTGTGGTCCACTTGAGATTTTGATCTACCTCTTTTTTTTTTTTTTTTTTTTGTTTTTTTTCATTCCCCAAAATGAGTTCGCAAAATTGATGAATGGCATGGATGGGATACATACATCATGGTGGGGAGTCTGAGGACCATGGTTCCCACATTCAATCTGGACCCAATAAAAACCACCATAGGCCTGTCTCGTCATTGATAAAATAGATACATCGTGGGATGGAATATTAAAATGCATACATCGAAGTGGGGCCCACTGAAGAAAGAATCAAGTGGATGATGGATAATACTATATAAAATACATACAATATCTTCAAGTTAAAATTTGAAAAACCAAATGCACTAAAAAATCAGATTGTCTGAGCATTGGATGGACCCCATGTATGACAAATTAGTGGGCCCACTTTTGTGGCCCGCCTGAGGCTTAAAATTTCCTAATTTTGGCCGAATTGTATATTTTGGTGGGCTTATTTCAATCGTTGTGTCAAATGAACACATGCACTCTAATTTGGGGTATTCAAGACGATTTACTTGATGAAATTCAGGTTCTTGTGAATATAATACAAAACTCCAATGCATTCCAATTTTAGGTTGACAAACAAATTTTTTGAATTCCAGTGCATTTCAATTACCGGCTATGAAACACAATTGAGGATTCCAATTACACTTGATTCGAGTGTAATTATGAATTGGATTCCATTTACCTTCAATTACAAGCTCCCAACCTATCCCTTTGTGTTTTCCTTTGTAGGAGTCATTTTGTGAAAAAGTTTGATGACGTATAAACATCATAGTACGCCCTACGAAGGTTCTAGTGGTGGAGATTTCCATCCCCATTGTTTAATGTGGTGTGACACATTTGAGTTTTGGATTGGCCTCATATTTAAGCTTTTGTACTAACATAAAAGCAAGCGAAAGTGATGGACGGAGTGGATGTCACACATACATCGCAATGGGCCCCACATTTTTTAAACGATCCCATAACAGGTGTCGTAGTAAATTCACATATCGTGCGGAACCAACAAACCTCCTTTAGAATATGGGAGTTATTTGGCTGCATCCGATACTTGATAAGCAAGCACTTAGAAATCGTAGTTGTGCAAAATATTAACTAAAACTAAACCGATTACATTGTGGAACCCATTGTCTATAAGTTATATTCTGAAATCCGATTGGTTGATCAATCCTACCCTTCGATTCATGGACACTTCTTTTTTTAGATGAGATCATTGGATATTTCATTATTTACTGTTCAATAAATATCCGATAATCACCCACACAGGGTTTGGGCGAATGGCTAGTGTCATGGGTTTGCTCCCCATAGATACGAGTTCGATTCCCCTCCCCAGGATTACCTGATGTATGTGGTTTGCCGGTGATTGCGTGTATCCTTTGGGACTAGTCTCGCCTTAAAATGGGGCGGGGACACCTTGACGTCGTAAAAAAAAAGTAATAATAATAAATAAATAAATAAATATCAAATAATCTAACAAATAACTAAATAATAGTTTTGGTTCATGATACATCTAAATGGATACCCATATTTGAGTTACTCATATGCCAATTATGCAACATATCAGTAATTTCCAACTGCCTGCATGTCATCCATTGCACTATGCCAATTTATCAAAGTATTTCCCTTTCACAAAAAGCGGACTGGACTTGTAGCTCCAGAATCTGGTTTGCGCAATGCGTACGGCAGCCAAGGCTTGTGGGGCCCACCATGTTATATATATGTGAAATCTACTCTGTCAAGTGAAAGTCCCTATATTCACCGTTAATACAAAAGATTATCCTGATGGAAAAAACATATTGTCCACGCCAATGGGAACAATGTAAAACTACGCCTAAAACCTCCAAGTTCACATGGTGTGGCCCACCTGAGTTTTTTATTGGCTGATTTTTGTATCACCCCTTCATCCTGATGAGTGACAACTGCAGAACGGGTTTGATGAAAGATACACGCCGTGGTTTGCCCTCGCACGAACCTATGGTTAGCGTCCCATCACCATTGTTCCCTATGGTGCTGCCCACCTAATTTGTGGATCGGGGTCTAGAATAGAGTGCACCTGATGGACGGAGTGGCTGGCACACGGATAAATGTGGTGGGCCCACAGTGTGGTAGAGGATTCAATTCCCCTTACAAGGTGTAAGATACTGCATGGGGGCAATTTGGGAAATCTTTGATGGGCATTTGGGTGAAATTCCACCATTTCTTAGGGAATCAAAAGTGGCGGTTTTGGGGTATTGTAATGACCAGTGGGAATTTAAATTGCCAGTAATTTCAATAGCCATCATGCCCCACACATTGGAATTGCAAACATAGTGGGTATTTGCAATACCCGGGCATTTCAATTACCCCAATCCAATGACCCCTAAGTTTAAATGGATTGAGCTTCTAACCTATTATATACAAAGCATATGGGATGTAGATATATGTCTTGATTAATACAAGTTTGCTTTTATACCCCCTATTTCCTGCAATTGGAAGTACTAGAATTGAATATGGGTCGACAGTGTAGTGAGACTCTACGTGGCTATCGGTTTGATGAGACTTCAAACTACCTATCCTTCAACTCATTGATACCCATCACCCAACCCTCCTTCCTCAAATCACATCTCAGTTTTCGTTTCAGTTTAACAATAAGAGATTCACCCATAGCAGTAGTTATTGGATTTTCTGTAGACTGCATTCTACATCAATTTCGGATATCTGTTTGCTGGAATTTATATTCAGCATAGTAATACTTGCCGGGAATTCAGTTTTTCGGACTAGATCGCAGAACGGTAAATTCCAAGAAACAGTTTCTCCACCTAAGTTAAGGTACAGGTTCTCTAGATTCTATTTCCAGATTGTTCTGCATTGGACCAGGCTTGTGCTTCATGAATGTTTAATCATGTTACCTCCGTCTCAGACTCCAGCTCTTGTGTTCCAGCCATATGATGTCCTTAAAAATGGCCTTCTTGTAAAGTTTTTGATACTTATGTTGGTATGATTTATAGATGTTTCTGTGCACAGGAACTCGACAATGCAATCAAGGAAATGGATGGGAAAATGGTCCAAGGGCCAGAAAAAGGTCCAAATTTTGAGATTCAGGCATGGTTCTAAGTCCCATGAGTAGCCAATATTTCTGCTTTTGGAGTTTTGTTCTTTAAAATTATCAAGCTTAGCTAAATTTTCATCTTTACCTTTATAAAATAAATAAATCTTTATTTTGCAATAATGACTATAACAGTTGGTGTTTCCTATGCCAATAGGTGTCGGTTGCAAGGCCTGCGGAAAAGGATAGAAAGCGAGCTCGTGATGAATCTCAAAGCAAAACAGCTAATAAGTCTGGGACTCGGGCTACATCATCTAAGGAAATTTATGTTCGTGATTATTCAGATAATCATAAACCAAAAGCTCCACAACTCAGTTACTCAAGAGAGGTTTGTTTTTTGTTATTGGTTTCTATCTTTGATCACGCTTTCTCATGGATACTGTTGGACTCCTTAGCCTCTTGACTTTAGGACTTGGTAGTAGGCAGGCTATGTAGCAGGGACAGTCCACTTTTCAAAAATGTGCCTCGTTGGGAATACATTGGTGTCATGCACACGTCAAACACATAAACACGGCTGTTAAGAAAAATCTTTATCTGTTTGTTAGTCATTTAGTTAAGTTGTATGCTATTGGTTAATATAATTTTAGTTATTGAGATATGGTTTCATAAACTAATTTTCTAATCTATTGTTGTGCTGTAACTGAACAAATGTGTCAGCACAGTGTAAGGTTCTGAATATTGGTTTCCGGTGCATATTGGCCCAATCCAAAACCGATAAAATATGGGCCGTATAGCCCATTCTTTCTTCTTCTTCTTCTTCTTCTTCTTCTTCTTTTTCCTTTTTTTAAAAAAAAAAAAAAAAAACTTTTAAAAAAATTGCCAAAAAAAGGAAAGAAAGAAAGAAAGAAAGAAAAGACGAGAAAAGAAAAAATCAGAAAAAAGAAAATGTTAACACAAGAATCCACCATTATTTTTGGTGTTTTGTACTTGTATTCAATGGTGAATTAGACTGTTCTTGTTTAGAATGCTGGTATAAAAACTTCACCCATTAAAAGTTTTAGAGTCCTGGGACTTCTAAATTTGGTGTTAAAGCATTTGGGAAATAGTAGTTCTTTGGTTGATTGTCAGTTCTTTTTGTAATGGCTTTTGTAACTTATGTTACGTGCTTTTAAGTTTTTAATTGAACTAACAGGAATCACAGCTATCACGAATGCAATGTAACCAACAACATACATTATATATACATGTAAATCTGACACATGGAAATTGAACATCTCAGGAATCACCACAAATTACCTAAAACTAGAATATTTGTGATTAGATTACAATCTCAAGTATCGTGAATGTAATTTTGTTAACAAACTATCATTAGCAATTATATACATGTCAATCCAAAGTTAATTGAGAAGAGGAAAAAACAGGAGAATCTGGGATGCAACCAAAAGGCCACACAAGCTGGTTGATCAAAGACCTAACTGATCTAACTAGAGCTGGGCATCGGACCGATTCGGATCAGATTGGATCCAACTCTATCCGATCCGAAATCTTTATGGCCTGACCCGAACTTGATCGGATCCGGGACAGAGTCCGGGCCACCTGACTCGGGCCGATCCGAAATGTACGTTGCTGGATTCGACCCGAGTCCGACTCGGTCAGAAAACCCGAGTCGGATCGGATTGGGCATGGTTGGAATCGGTCAGGAAATCCCTTTGCAACCTGCAGTAGCTGTAGCTGCAACCTAGCCAAAGATCCCAAACCAGAAAGAAGGAGAGGAAGAAGAGATTTTTAAAAAGGGTAGCTTCATAAAAAGCTACAACCAAAACCGCTCTCAAACTATGAAACCAGATACCGCGTTTTTTAAAAGGGTCCTTTCATGGAAGGTTTCACTTTTCAGAAAACCACATGAAAGAGAGAATCCCATGTTTGGAGTTTTTTCCAATTCACTCCAGTGACTTAGACATTCATTTTCAGCCGTTTCTTTGAGGGCCACCTTTTCCATCCTTTAATATCACCCAATCAATGTATATTTCAAGAAATCTTCTATCTAAACAATTTCTCAACAAATGGACAGTTCGGATTAACGAATCATCATCCCTCTTGGACAGTAGAGAGACGAAACTACCACGTTCTGGTTCTTCCGGCTGTATTGCATTACAATCTTTGGCGGAGGAAGAAAGCATTCGTACAGTGGTGGGGGTTGCATTTCAGTAGGGGAAGGGTCGTCTGACATGTCTCAGCTTTTTATCATGGCAAAGAATGCAAAGAGAAATGCGTATTTTACTGGAGGTACACGTCACTCCTCTGTTTGGTAGTGGGACCCACAAAAAATTAACATGACCGGACTACAATGTTAGTTTTACACAAATTTAAAATGGGAGAGACTGTTCAACCGTACGCTTGGCATACTTCTAACTTTTGCAGCAATCCAGACTGTTCATACCGTTGACCGAACAGGAGATGAAGCTAACGAAAAGCACATCGAGAAGATCGAATTAACAATCTGATTTTTCACTTTTAATTTGAGCTACTTAGCATTTTAGTATTATTCGGTTACTTGTGACCGTAAATTGGATGGGTGGGATTGCTTGATAGGCTCAATTTTAGAGATATGCTCCATTTTTACAGATTTGGATGGTCAAGATCGCCTGTCACATGACTGGAAGGATGGGTCACTATTGCTTTTCAAATTTTGTAAAACTGATGATAGGTCTCAGTTGCCCCGTACTTGTCAGTTTTTCGCACGCATGGGAGATATAAGCAGCTCGTTGGCTGAAACCACTGTATGGAGGGGGCGCGGACGCAGTTTTGCTAGTGAGGCTACCATCAGCCAGGTTCATTACATAAACTCCCGAACATCGAGATGCCGATCATCCCGAGCACCTTTTGGCTGAAGAACCAACGCCTACGATCCCTTCCCCCTCGACGTATGGGACCCATTTGAAGGCTTCCCCTTCAACTCCTCTCTCTTCCCATCTCTCTCCGATTTCGGCAGAGAAACTTCCCAATTCACAAACTCGCAGATAGATTGGAAGGAGACTCCGGAAGCGCACGTCTTCAAAGTGGATTTGCCTGGCCTCAAGAAGGAGGAAGTGAAGGTGGTGGTTGAAGAAGGGAGAGTGCTCCAGATCAGTGGCGAGAGGAGCAAAGAAAAGGAAGACGGAGATGGCGCCGGTGAGGAGGACGTTGGTGGCTACTTGGAGAGGAGACGGGTCATTGGGATTGCCGAAGAGAGGGGAAGAAAATGAGGAAGGTGCCGGTAGAAAGGGTAAATATATATATACCTTAGGTAAAATAGTAAATAACTAAATATACAATATACATACTAGATCCGGATCGAATTGGATCGAATCGAATCGGATCCAATCGGATCGGATCGGTCCGAATTGGCATTGATCCGAACTCGACCCGAAAAGATTTCGGATCTGGCTTGTCCTACCCGATCCGCACCGATCCAGGCCGTCGGATCTAGTCAGATCGGGTCGGATCCACCGGATCGGGTCAGGAGTGCCCAGCTCTAGATCTAACTTTATATCTCAAATCCTCTTGTATTTTCGTCATTCTTTAGGTCAGACACTTTTGGGTCATCAAATAATATCAAAATGACACATAATTGATCCATTTTGTTTGCCTATTGAGTTAGCTTTCGAATGAGCCCAAGATCATGTAATGTCAATGCCTTTTGAGTGAGTTATGGGCAATGTTGTCAAATTTGTTATCGTATTGCAAATCGTAGGAGGGGTTGAATCGTATCGAATCGCAAATCGTATCGTAAATCATAAGATTTTTTTCTGATTTGAAAAATATACATATAAAAAACAAATGAAAAAATATAAGTAAATAAAAAATGATAAAAAAAATTCATTAATTATCCATTTCCCTTCAACTTGTACAAAAAAAGTAATACATATCATGATATTATCAATTGAGAAAATGTATATGGTATACATTTCATGATATTAAAGGATTCTTGTCTTTTTCTTTTGTTGCCTTTTGAAAATTTTACCTTAAAAAACACACAAGAGACCTTTAATAATTTTGTTCTTTTGTACCTTCTCAAGTGTAGAATCATGTTATAAAAAATGGCATTCGATTCCATTTGTGAATAGTATCTTGATTTCTTTGTTTTGGGTTTTTGAATATCAAAATCCCCTAATCACCTCTTGCCCCCCTCTCTCTCTCTAAGGAAAAAATTGACGATATATTTAAATGGGGAGGCCTTTTTCATGTTTTATGATCAAAAGGATACAAAGAAGAAACAATTTAATAATTTTTTTTTTTTTTTTTGAATTTTAAAGTAATTTTTTGGCGCATTTATGTAATCTACGATTATCGTACGACTCATACGATTCGATATGATTATCGTGCGATTCAATACGATTCATCCGATTTTTGGGATTTGCAATTTGGGTGTACTATTCGAATCGTACACCCATACGATACAATATGAATGGCATGATTCTCATCGTGATGTGAATCGTACAACTCTAATAACATTGGTTATGGCCACTTTGCAGGAAGCCTATATGGTTGTGATGGGATTCAATGACAATTTTTGTTGTTTCCTATTTTGTTATGGTTTTCTTTATATGCCAAAAGGTCTATATAGTGTATCTTAAGCTTTCAAAGTTTTCCTTAGGTTATAGCATGTGTTGCCTATGGTAGAACCGTAGAAGATTAGTTGCAGGATTCTTCTAAGTAGGCGCTGCTCCTGCTTCGAATTCTTCTTCCGACTCTCACTCCCACTCCTACGTCCTACTTTTTTTTACTTGTTTACATTTTGAAACAGACGATTCCCTGGTCCCACACCCAAATTTGGTGTCGCTTCACTTCACGTTTCATGCACCTATACCATAGAAGAGAGATATGGTGATTGATCACTAATTTCGACTGGTGGACTGCTGGGAATCCTTCCCATAGAACATAGTCTTAGTTTTATCTATTGTAGCTATTTTGTATTACTTTCATATCTACACAAAGTCACAAACACAACTTAGATTTGAATATCGTGTACTTGTTTGCACAAAATGGTATAAGAGCAACTTCTGCTCTTGAGATATGAGTTTCTTTACTTTCTTTTATTTTCCTTTCTCAATTTTTTTTTCTCTCACCCAAAACCCTAACCCTGACCTTAAACTTTTTGTTCTAGATCCCAATCTTGGTCATAAAGACCTGAAACTCCTGATCTACCGTTCCGCCAAAAAATCTAGAACATTCAATCATAACAAATTTCATGCATACACCAAATCAGCCCTCATACAACCCCATATCTTAACTATAGGAACCCCTAAGACTCTTTAGATCTGCAATACCAAACAAAATCCAGCCCTTTTATCCCAACCATGCACCCTGTAAGCCTTCAGAGTTACACCATCCAAAGCCAAATTGCCCGGTTTGAACTTACTCATGCCTTATACTGGACATGTCGACAAGAGGTAGATATTCATACCCTTCATATATAAGTATCCTATCAGAACTGTCCTTAATATGGTCATCCATGCTTGCTACCCCTTTCTTGTCCCAGTTACCCTGAACATCCAAATCACACTTCCTATCTCCCCAACTATTACTCATCTCCTTGTAATCATGGAGACCTTTCACTCATGCCATCCCTGACACAAGTGGGGTTTCAGCTCTAGCGAAGGAAGGAGATCTCGCACTCATGCCATCCTCGACATGAGCAAAAATTAGCTTCTTGCTGCCATGTGTCGATCATTACTTTAAGTCTCAGTCATGTGGGGACAACGGCCCTTATATTTCTCAAAATCCCCCGCCCTTTCTTTCAAAATCAGCTTTAGAACCCTTTCTCTTTTAGTCAGGCAGAGAAGCAGGGGGGGCTTCAAGTCTTAGCAGATGGGGGCATGATGTGAGGGGACTCTTCAGGGGACTTGATTGAAGGTTGCTCTAAAGATTCTCAGGATGGGAGAGAGTTGGAAATGTCAGGTACGCAGGGAGATGTTGGAGAAGGGGACCTAGAGTTGTCCTTGGCATGCTTGGAACCTGATCAGTAAGAGATTGGGATGCTTCCTCCAAGGTGCTCTCCTCAAGGAGATAGCTTGCTCAACCCTTTGGATGTCACCCCTCTGTGTGCGGCGAAAGTGGGGGCTAAGTCTACTGCGATCAGTTAGGTGTTCCAAGGGATATTAGTGGTGCAAAACGTCAAGGTTGGGGGGCGCAAGTTTTCTGAAGAACAAATAAGATGGTCCAAAGATATGCTATAGAGGGTGAGGCGTATGATAGGCCTATCATATGGAACGCGGAATGAGGATGTAAGTGCTTTTCTTTTTGTAACGCCCTGAAAATCGGGGGTCGAGCGAAGCTCAGCTCCCGAGTTCCAACGCATCACTTATGCAACATAGATAATGATGATTATGAAGAGTGCATTGAAACATGAATGAGATTAGACCAAAACAGCATATCATACTCCAGAGACAGGTGAAATTTGCAAGCGGAAGTCTGTGATAGATATATAACAGATATAAACTGTGGTAAGTCTCCAGAGTGTGATAATGTTACCAGGTTAAATAATTACATGTACCATTTCAAAATATACAGAAGGTGTAATGTCATATAGCCAACACCCAGTAGCCCCGTCGATCAGAGGATGGTCTACATAGACCCGCCTGATAGATGTATAAAGGAGAAACCCTCCTCATCATCATAAAAGTCCGGCTCCGCTTCGCAAGCATCGCCATCATCTGAAACTCAAAGAGGGTCTGGTTGGTGTGTACAACACCGTCCCGTAATGTGGGAGTGAGTGATCAATCAGTGGAACGATAAAGCAAATGTTAGCATGTTATCAATTCAATCAAGCGGTAATGATAAAGCAGTAAATCACACATCCCTAAGTACTCTTATTAATGCAAGTTTGGTATGTATGTATGATGCATGCCCTCGCCTACGCTCCCTCAGCGACTCCTTACGATCGCGGCATGTCACACTCCCTCAGTGCTTGACCATCAACGTCAAACGCACACGTAATGCGGTGCATGAACGTGAGTACCAAGTTCCTTATTAGTCATTTTCATATAGCAGGATTGGGAAACTAAGGTACCTCCCTTATATCACTTTCCAAACAAGGATCCATTCTAGGGTCGTCAGTCCTAGTAAATCTCATACGATATTGCGGTTCTAGGTTGCTGCAATGGGCTCGTTGCCAAATCAGTACAGGCCTAGTGTATACTCTAATTACTACAGAAAGGCCCGTCGCCTCTACACAGGTTCAAAGTATGCTCGAGGTCACTACAAAGGGCTCGTCACCACATCAGTGTAGGCCGACAGCTCGAATACAATGTCCCATACCACCGTATTCAGCTCACGAGTCTGGGTTGCTCACTGGTCACTACGGGGAGGCTCGTCGCCCCAGCGTAGGCCGACAGCTCGACCACGGTGTCCCATACCACCATGTCCGGCTCATGAGTCTTAGCGGATCGAGGTAACAAGGTTAACAGGGTTTCATTGGTAAGTTTGGTACCTTAGGTTCAAGCAGTAGCGTCCAAACATGGTGAACATACAATGGCCAATCAGGTTATTAGACAAGTTCGACTGGTACGAGCGTACGCTGAAGTAACCAACAAGGTACCACTGTCGACAACCATCGTACGACTCGGATTCATCGAACGTGTCTTTTGTGGCGAAATGACCTCAGCCACAACATCAAGGCCTGTTACCGATTGCCTGGACTATACAATAGCCCCAATCACATTCAATTACAACAAAATATCCTAGAAGATAGTTAAAGCAGTTATGAATCAAGATTGCAAATCATATAATCAAAGGTCCAATAATGTCCGCTTTAGGGCTGCCAGGGCTGTTGCACGGAATCGTTACACCACTCCCCCATCACCCGTCATGATATAATCAAAGGTCCAATAATGTCCGCTTTAGGGCTGTCAGGGCTGTTGCACGGAATCGTTACACCACTCCCCTATCACCTGTCATGGATTTGTTTCTGCATTTTATGGACTACAAATTAAACATAAATCCACACATATGCATTCCATAGATAAAACAGACGCTATAATATACGGTACATAGAGGAAATCATACACATAGTTAAGGGAGTTGGGAATCATAGCTCAACACCCATATAAATTATAATTTACTAACCACTTACTCATTCAATCATTTTAACAAACACTTAGACTACACGTACATCAACATACATGACGTATGTTGATCACACAGGTAGTAGGCCAAATCCTTTCACTAGGGAGTTGCCCCGTATACCACACGCATATACCCACGACGGATAATCATGACATGCATGAATCCGGGTTCCATACACTTTCAATCATTTCCACAAACACGTGGGCTACACACTTAGACATATATACGTGCATTAGCCATGGCGTGATTTAGGGCAAATCCTTTCGCTAAGGGTTATTGCCTATACAACCATCATATATCCATGATTGTTGGTCATGGCGAGCATGAATGCGAATTCTATACTCATTCAGTCATTTTCACAAACACATAGGCTACACAATATAACATACACAATGTATGTTGATATAACATGCCTTAGGGCAAATCCGTTCACCCAGAAGTTAATACTAGTAAGTCTAGTATACATATACAGCAGTTAATCATGGCCAACACAATTTCAAATTTTATACGTATACGGTATTTTCTATAAATACATGGAATACAGTATATTCAACATAGTTAACGTATAACTGAAAAACGAAACGGACAGCACTTTGTACATGTGCAATAACATCCAGATCATGAATCTATCATTATCTAACATTGAAAGCATTGAAAACCATAACCTAAGCGTCTATAGTCCGCACCTTATGCCATAGACGCGAAACGAAATCAGTTTAGACACTAAGTCTTTGTCAACGGCACCACAACAACCTACAGCAGGGAATAGGTTAGCTATTCCACCATCTGTTCTATTTGAAACTCTACAACAGGTTAGGGTTAGGATTTCTTACCCAAATACGGCGTTGGAAACACCGGAAGAACTACACGGGAGTGGTGTTTCAGCAGGTGGATTAGAGGGAAGAATCCCCACTTCTCTCTCTCTCTTTTTCTCTCTTTTTTTTCTTCTCTCTTCTAGGGTTTCCCAAATTCGTATGGGATGAGAGAGTGAGGGCTTAAGGCCCTTATATAGGCCCAAAACTGATGGGAATGACCCCAGGGCCAAGGTATACTTAGGTTATGTCCAAAACCAGTCTGTTTCGACTCAATGGAGCATTTCCGGAGCCCCCCCTTGAGCCAAAGGTCGGACTTAAGCTCACTGACCTTGGATCTAGGTCGAGTTAAGTTTTCGTTCCAGTCTCCCAGATCACACGTGGCGGATCAGTTTCAGTTCAACAGTCACCGAAACTCAATCAGGGCCACAAGTACACTGACCCGTGTATGAAATTTCTCCTGATCCGAGGGTGTATTTGGGTCAGATTCTGACGGTCTGATTGCTTATATTCGGCCCGCAAGCGACAAGTCTCAGATTCAAATTAATTTCTAAAGGAAACCACGTTTTCTCACACTCTTCGCTCCGGGTTCAAGCGAATAGCCTCGGGACACTATCTGGAGTTGATTTCCGAGATGGTTGTCAAGTCCAGCAAGGCGGTCCTGAATATATAATTTCGTAGTAATCGGACTTTTGACTTGCGGTCCAGATCCGATACGGAGTTTCAATGTGCTCCCGAGAGCAACTGGGTAATGAGATTAATCCTAGATTTTAGGGTATCCTAGCGTCACTGATTCTACAAGTTTTGGGTCTTGCAGATCGTATTTAAAGTGGATCAAGCGGATTTCGTAGCTAATCTAGGTTAGCACTTAGTTAATTTTGTCAAATTCCTAAAGGATTTAATCCTGAGTAGTTTCTGCCTGAGGTGATACTCGGGTTTTTGTACGGATTTTTAAAGTATTGTTCTTCATCACCTAAACTTTAGGATTCCTGCCTAATATGGAAGTACTTAAAAACATTTAAAGAACAAGGTGGTGAAAGGTGAAATGGGAGATTTGGAAAGAAATGGGTTAAAAAGGGATTTTGGCCTTTGGGATTGAGTTTTGATAAATTAATAAGGTGTTAGGATCAACCCATTGCCTAAGGACGTCTAACAAGTGGCAAAAATCCGGGGTGTTACACTTTTCTTTTTTACAATTTTGTCGAAAGCGATGGGAGACAATTTTGTTAGGATCCGAAAATTGTCAAGTCAAGGAAATCTGGAGGGAACTGTTAAGTTTAGAATGCTCCGTTAATTACTAGTCTATAGGTAAGTTAAGTGGTGCCAAAAAGGGAAAGGAAGACGAGGTCAGTTGCTTAATGATAGTCTTCAGCTGGAATATTAGAGGTATGGGGAACAGGGCGAAAAAGGCTCAGGTAAGATGCAAACTTTCGACAAATGTACTCTAGATACTATTTGGGGGATAGGGAATAAAGACTGCCTTGTTTTGGATTCTTTAGGATCAACAGGTGGTATTCTGGTTGCGTGGAAACATGTGGTGAAAAGAGGATAGTTACACTGGCAATTACTCTATCTCAGTGGTTCTTAAGGAGGTCTCGTCTGGTTTTACTTGGGTGTTCTCTGGGGTGTATGGTCCATGTCAAGAGGGCCTTCGAGATCAGCCGTGGGGTGAGCTTTCTGTTGTAAGAGATAAGTGGGGATTTCCTTGTTGGTTCGGGGGTGATTTTAATGTCATTTGGTTTACACATGAAAAATCGCCAAGAGGGAGGATGTCATGTAGTATGCATGACTTTGATGATTGGGTCAGTAGAAGTGAGCTTGCGGACCTACTATTGGAAGGTGGTAATTTCACATGGTCAAATGGGCAAGATCAAGCCGCGTTAGCACGTCTAGACAAATTTCTTGTTTCTAGGGATTGGTTAGAAAATTTTCCACTAGTGCATCAAAAAGGTCATCCAAGAACAGTCTCAGATCACCGCCCAATAAGCTTGGAAGTTAGCGACGACAATTGGGGCCCGTAAATCGTTTAGGTTTGAACTTGTTTGGATGGAAGTAGAAGGCTTCGATGAGCCGGTTGCTGATTGGTGGGGATCCTTTTCAGTTGAAGGCTTCATGAGGTTTAGACTTGGTCAAAAGTTAAAATTGTTAAAAGAAAAAAAGTTTCGAAGAAAGAGGTGCTTGGAGCTCGGAGTTTAGATTTAGATTTGTTGGCCCAAGAAATTCATGATCTTAATGTAAAAGTGGAAGGTGGTGAGCTATCAGCCAAAGACATTAACCGTAATACCTTGGCTTCATCCTATGCCAATCTTATCAAATAAGAGGAAATCTTTTGGAGACAAAGATCTCGAGTGGTGTGGGTCAAGGAAGGGGACAACAACATGTTTTTTTCATAATTTTTCTAGTGCAAGAGCGAGGTGCAATAGAATTAGCAGTTTTTGGTTGTGCAAGGTAAAAGATGTCAGAAAAGGATAAGGTGTGTGAAGCGATCGTAAATTTCTTCAATTCTCTGCTTACTAAAGAGGATAGGCCTAGGATCGGGTCTTACATCATTTGGACTTCCCCAAGTTGTCGGTGATAGACGCGAATTTTCTTGAGCGTCCGTTTATGGAAGAGGAGATTAAGGCAACGGTTGCTTCATTGGGTAGGGATATGACGCCGGTCTCGACAGTTTCCCTTTGGCATTCTTCCAAAAATTTTGGTCTCTCATTAAATCTGATTTGATAGAGTTCTTTGCTGAATTCTTAGAGAGAGGTCGCTTCTCCCCAATTTGGGAGCTTCATTCATTGCATTGGTCCCCAAGAAAGCAGGTGCGGAGGAACTTAAAGATTTTAGACCCATAAGTCCAATTGGGGGCCCCTACAAAATTCTGGCCAAAGCTCTCACTCAGCATTTTCGGAGTGTTCTTTCAAGTATTGTTTCTGAAAACCAAGGCGCATTCGTTTAAGGCAAACAGATTCTGCTCTCATTGCTCATGAGTGCATCGACTCCAAACATAGAGGTGGCAAGAGCGGGATAGTGTGCAAGTTGGATATGGAGAAGGCTTCCAATCATGTGGATTGGGCTTTCCTTCATTATATATTGGAAAGATTGGTTGTGGCAAGAAATGGAGGGTTGGGTTCAAGCTTCCGTTGATTCGGCGGCTTTCTCAATTTTGGTTAATGGATCTCCTGAAGGATACTTCAAATCCTCTAGGGGCTTGAGACAAGGAGATCCCCTTTCTCCTTACCTTTTCGTAATTGTAGTCGAGGCTCTTAGAAAGATGCTGAAAAAAGGGGAGGAGGCGGGTCTAATCTCTAGATTTTTAGTCAAAGAAGATGGAGCGAAGATCAACCATTACTATTTTTCTATGTGGTGGAAGGTTGTGGAGAGAGCTAGTCGCGTGCAAATATGGCACTGATTTAGGGGGATGGAAGATAAAGAGGTCGTCGATTTATCTTGCTTCCTCGATTTGGAAAGCAGTGGAATTAGTTGCTAACTCCTTTTAGGGAGACTCTTTTGTGCTAGGAGATGGGACCTGAATTCATTTTTGGGAAGATATTTGGTGTGGGGGAAATGCTCTTAGTGCCGCTTTCCCGAGGGCGGCTAGTGTAGCTACAAATATAAATATCTCGGTGGCCAGGTGCTACTCTCTCTCCGACACTTTGGGTGTGTGGCTTCCTCCTTGTAAAAGGGATCTTTTGGACGAGGAAATTGTGGAGCTAGAGGAGTTGTTGCAAAGTCTTCATCTTTTTTCTCCATCACTTGGGGAAAGTGACTCTTTAATGTGGCACGTGCAGAAGTTAGGATGCTTCTCAGTGCAATCCTTTTATTCCATGCTTTATGATTCAGTCTCAGCTCATGTGCTTTCCTTTCCCTTCCACTTTTGGTCTTATGGGGCGTCTCCGAGAGCAGCAGCTTTCATGTGGTTGGTGGGTAGGAAGAAGGTGCTAGTGGTCAATAACCTTCAGAAAAGAGCCGTGATTATCCCTAATGTCTGTATCATGTGTATGGCAAATGCGGAATCTGTCGATCTCCTCTTCATCCACTGCACTTTTGCTTGAAAGTTGTGGGTCTTCTTCCACAAGATTTTCAGTATGGACTGGGTCATGCCTCGATCGGTGGATATGCTGCTTTGGGCTTGGCATGGAGGGGCTCCCGGCAAAGATGATAAAGCGTTATGGCATTTTGTGCTGATTGCGGTTCTATGGGGCATTTGGGGCAAAAGGAATGGGTGTTGCTTTCTCAATAGAAGCGAGTTTGAGGATGCCATGATTTGGAGAATTTCCTTTTTACTTAGGGAATGGGCCTCCAATGTTCCGGAGGCGAGATCCACCCCCCTTTTTGCTTGTTTTTCCTAGTAGAGGGTGCCTTGTATTCCTAGTTGGTTTGGTAGCAGTTTTTAATAAAAAATCTCGTTATCTCTTTGTTTTTAAAAAAATTATGGAGACCCATATTGGCACCCTTGTCCTCATTATGAAAGCATGCCACGGTATGTTGATCTATCAAACACATACAGGCATACATTGGATATGGCAGAAGAGTTTGAAAAGACATTGGATGAAGGGACAAGAAAATGCAAGAAACACTTGGAAGTCTCCAATACTTCGTCCAAGCCTAATTCGATAGTTAGCTTTAAAAGGAAGATAATATCCATCCTCAATCTGTTGAGTTCAAAGATCCAACAGAAAAATGTGCTTGAGAGTGTCATGATCCAAGAATCCACCATTTGATTGCTTTCTCAATCAATGGATGGATCAACTAAGGAGTTTGTCGACGGACCAACTAATCTGCAAAAGGATCTAAAGGTGAAATGATGGACGAGCCATTCATCACACAGTAGATGGACCATCTGATGATCATAGTAGTAGATCCTGAGGAGATTATCTATGTTGAGATGGACATGTCGGTCATGTCTCAATGACGTTTAAAGAGGAACAATTAAAGGTGGAGCGCAACCTGGATGACACTGACAACAGGGGCCAATTGACTGCAACAGATGATGCTGTGATTGACAATCAAACATTTAAGGTGCATGAATCCAGCATTGTAGAGGAAGTAGAGGTCGATGCCCATGTCATGGATGAGCCATACATTATAGAAAAAGAAAAATGAAGTCAGCCTTTTGATGATCATATTGGTGGATCCTAAGGAGATTGTCCAAGTTGTGATATATGTATTGGCCCCATCTGAACAACGATCAGAGAGCAATGGTTGGAGGCCAAATACAACCAGGACGGCGTTGTGCTGACTCGGAATCAATCAATGACAATAGACGAAGCTATGTTTGACAGTTGAATATTCAAGGCCATGAATCCACTGCTGCAGAGAAAGTGGAGGTCAACGAAATGGAAGAAGAGATGGTGTATTCTACCCCATTTCCTATGCACAAGTAACCTGTCCAATGCGTAGGAATCCATTAGCTGCCATGACCAAAGCCGAAGAATATGTGATACAAACAAGCATCTTGGCAAAAGATCGATGCTACTGGCTTTAACTTAAGGGTGACTTCTTTTTGCAGCTGGGTGGAATTGATGCAGCAAAAAGGGAAAGTGAGAATTTGGCAGTGATATATCCTTGACTTCATACACTGCAACCTATCATCAGGTTGACCTTTTTTCTTTTAATTATCTTTTTTAAAGACTGCATAAGAAATATGGGACATTGTTGAAAGGATGGATTATGACAGTGACAATTTAACCCATGTTTATCTTCTCCACTTTCAAATAACAAATGCGCAACAGAAAGAAATATATTGGCAGAAGCATGCTTTGATGAGATGGAAGTGGGAAGAGTTGGACCCATGTCAGCTACTGGTTGCATTACTGAAGAAATAAAGAAGCAAACAAAACAACGTAGGATCTTTTGAGTTCTTAGCTGGACTCCACCCTGACTTTGAGTTGCGAAGGGTGCCGTTCTTGACAGGGAACGGTTGCCTTCTACTAGAATCTGTTTATAATTCTAAGCAAGGAGAAGCAAGTCGAAGAGCAACAACACTCCGAATACCATATCTGTCCATGAGAAGACTGCCTAGCTAGTTATGAATCCCATAATTTCTAAGTGGTTGGAAGAAGATCAGCTTGAATACATGTCTGCCGTTGAAAGAGACAAGCTGAAATGTACTTGTGGAAAACTGTGACATACTACGGATTTGTGTCCTCACATCCAGAAGATTGCTTCCAACACTTGTTATTGTTGAGGGGGTGAATATGTGGTAATACATGTAATTTTGTTTGTGTGTGTACGTTTTACTCCTGTGGAGCATTGTATCTTTCTTTCAAGTTAATATATAGATGTATGTGTGAGTTCAATAAAGTAACAGACACAACACAAGTTGCCCTAGCGTCTCTCTCTCTCTCTCTCTCTCTCTCTCTCTCTCTCTCTCTCCCCTACAATCAATTTCCACTTGGTATCAGAGCATTAGTCAGGACCTAATCACAACCTACGATAGTGCATTGCGGACATCATTCATACGTACGGATGATGTCAGTAGTGTACAGCCAGGTAGTCTTTTTGAAGTAGAAAAATACGGGATCTAGAAGATAATGGTTTTGGAAGAATAATGGTGATTTTTCTGCAAATTTTTAGATTAGTTTTTGTGGTGTTTCAACAAAAATAGAGAAAAATCGAAAAAGTTCCAGATTTCTATTTTCTTGCTGTGCTGTTTTTCTGAAGGTTTTTTGGACAAATTTTCCACATGGAGCAAGTATGGTTTATCACGTGCATCACCAGAAACAAGAATCATGAAATTTCGTCAAGATTTGTGCTATGATGTTTTTTTGGTGAGAAGTGGTTGTCATCAGCCCTTGTTTTTGGGTTTTTGTTGGAACTTTTTTTATTCTTTTTTATTTTAATGTTATGGGGCTATGAAATGCGTTGTCGAATCATGCTGATTGTGATTGTGTAGTTGATGTTCTCGTTCCGTGCTTAGAGGTGGCACACAAAGTGTTTGGCATAATGCTTGACTCAACTTGACATGGAAGATTTTTTACTAGTGGAGCTTTCCTTTTCTGTTCATCTCTTCCTTTATTGGGCCCATGTTGTTATTTGTGAGTGTAATTTACTCACATAGTGTTGTACATGTTACACACATATCTTCACATGCTATTGTGTGTATCCTCTCAAGTGTTGTGAGTGTAGTTCACTCATTTATTGTGCAATGTTTCATGCGTTTGTGAGAGGATTTTGCATGTGAATGATGGTTTGGTGACTCGATAGTTGCGAGTTTGGTTATGACCTCCTATTTGAAGAGAACATTCAACGAACAAAGAAATTTCAAACTACATTCTATAGACAACCAATAATCGAAAATGTTATATCTGCTATTGTAACGCCCTGAAAATCGGGGGTTGAGTAGAAGTTCAACTCCCGAGTTCCAACGCATCACCTATGCAACATGGATAATGATGATTAAATGTTGTCCGTGTTAGTGCACTAAACATGAGTGAGATTATACCAAATCAGCATATCATACCCCAGAGACAGTTAAATTATGCAAGTGGAAGACCATGATAGGTATGTATAAAACATATAAGTGGTGGTGCGTCTCCAGAGTATAATCATGTTTCAGGTTAAACAATTACATGTATCGTTTCAAAATACAAAATATCAAAATGTGTAGGTCCGTCTACATCATGAAATCCCTATAGCCCTAGCGATCAGAATGCGGCCTACATGAACCCGCCAGAGTACTGCATATACGAGAACTCCTCCTCGTCGTCATAAAAATCAGGCTCCGCTTCATAAGCTGCTCCATCATCTGCAACTAAGACAGAGTCTGGTTGGTGTTTTAAAACACCATCCCAGAGTGGGAGTGAGTGATCAACTCAGTGGAACAATAAGGCAAAGTTTAACATGTCACACCCCAGACTCAGTAACCGGACTCACAAGGAACCCAATGGCCGGTTCTGGCCGCAACAGCCTCCTTAGTACCCCATTCTCAGCTCCTGAGACAGGTTCCGATCCTGAGATCCTACAAGGAGGATTTCCATAATAGTATAATCATTCCAATACGAGCATACCCAAGATTACAACAAGTACATCTGAGAATAACAAAGGACACACATCACAAAATCCACTAAGAATTTGAACTTTTACAAGCTTACATCAGGTCCAAAAGGACATACATAAGGTAATAAGAAGAGAGAGAAATCAGCAACACTGGAGTCCTCAGTACTCAACTCTACTCCACGATCTGCTGCTACGACGCCTGCCTAGAGTCTCCTGCACACATCAATCGTGCCTAAGCTTATAGAAGCTTAGAGGGTAGTGAAAGTGTGTGTCAATGGTGCACAGAAGAATAGCAGGAGGTACGAGGAAAGAACATGCTCAATGAGAATATCACTATCCTTACCAAGGCTTATCATGAATACTATGCAATGAGTACTGGGAGCCATATCAAGGCAATGCATGAAGGGGCTTACCCAGCCAATGCTAATGTAATGCAAGTAATGCTAGTGCTCATATCCAAACCATATGTCAAGTACATTTTCATTTATAAGGAAATCACCGAGGTCCATTACACTGGTGAATGACTGCCGCTCTACAGACCCCGCACAGTCAAACGAGCGTAAGAGACCTCACTACCCGCCTGTGGACAACCAATCACCAACAAGGCCTGAAGGTAGCGGACCCATTTACGAGCTGGTCAGACTCAGCCTAGCAATGCCTCCTCACACTAGGCAGGTAAGGCCACACCCCTATCCAACCGACTACACAACAGTGGGAGTCGCAGCCTAACGGTATAAGGTCCTCGTGCGCTCATAGTTTCCACTCGGTCACGGCGTTGGAGCAGATCCTTGGTACCATGGAAGTTTTGAGAATTTCACCCATGGGCATCCTATGCACCCTGTATGCTCAAGTAACATTTCCGGTGTCCACACATACGACCATCCACGAATGTCCCTGTGGATGCAAGGCCCTGGTGAAGCAAGGGTGGTATCATCATGAAATGCAATGTCAATGCATGAGTCATACATACAGATCATGCACAAGCTTCAGGCACTCAATGTGCACAAGGGGAGAAACTTCATCCCTTAATGACCACCATACAATGCAATCAATTCATACAGATGATGTAAGTGTGCTACCTGTAAAATGTATTCCTCCTTCCCAAGAAGGGGCAAGGACAACATATATGGTCAAGTACACTAAGAAGAAATGAAGTTCTCTTAGTGGGCGCCCAACAATTTGGAATGACCCACAAGCTAGGGGAGTCCTAAAACCTCAAGGAGGAAACGAGCCTAACAAGGTCCAAGGTAGGCCTTCAACCACCTATCAGGTCCTTATGGGCCTACCTTAGGGCCACCAAGGAGGACGTCTAACCTCAACTGGGTCCCAAACAGGTAGCCTGCTACGTTTGTAAAGAAAAGTCCAAGGCACAATCAATCCATGTCCTAGTGGGCCATACCCTAAGCCCAAAACATAGGCAACCTGGTGGGCCTTTGAGCATGGTTAGGGCCCAACCATAAGGGTCATGGGTTCACTCATTGTGGTGGGCCTAATGGGCAGCCCATTATCCTAACATATGGGAAATCCTTATATTTTTAACACAAGTAAGTTGGGCCTCACATCTCGGTCCAAGTATGGATTTTATTATAGTTGGCAAACAAGGGCCCAACTGCTTGAGTATTTGGCCCATAAGACCCATCACAATGGCATAGTAAATATAGGACCCAAAGGTTCAATGGGCCTATCAAAAGTTCCAGCCCAACCAAGGCTATAAGGCCCATACTTAACTAAGAGACTAGCCCAAGAAGAATCCCATCTGAGATGGGCCTTTAATCATGCACTAATTAAGCCAAAAAAAATACAAAATTAAGATGGTAAAATGCTGACTTAAATCCTCCTCAAATCTAGTAGGCCATATTGCACCAAAAGAACATCTATAGGCAACAATTATTGGGCTCAATGCCAAATTCCAGCCCACCCAAATTTCTGGGTTGGTTGGAGTCCAACAATAGAAGTAATTCTTAGTATAATTAATCCCTGATGGCCCACACACATCACTGTGGGCCCCACCAGATGAGAGAGGATATGCAACACATATATCAAATGGGCCAGGCAGTTGGAATGTAGGCCCAGCAGTAGCCTAAGGCAGGGATGTCCCATGTGTAGGCAGCCCTATGGGCCCGGGGTATCTGGCCCAAAAATCCACCCAATGGGCCCCAATTGAATAAAAAAAAAAAAGAAGGGAGGATGATCAATCCCCTAAGGACCCCACATGGATGGGTGGTGGGATATACAACACATCAAGGTGGGCCCACGAAGCAGGCTGGACACCTCAACCTGGGCGTCCCTGCCTAGCGGGCCACTTGCAGCCGTACCACGGCCAGTTCAAATGTCCGTTGGGTCTGAAATTTTGCAGGGTGACACTTCTATAGGTGACCCACACTCCCACAAAATTTCAAGATTTTTGGACACTTAAAAATATTTTAATTTATTTAAATGAAACAGACTGTCCAGAAAATCGAACTGACCTGGACGTCCCAACGTGGTGGGCCAGTCTAGCCCTCGCCACGGTGTGTACAGGTGTCCATTGGACCTGAAATTTGGTAGGTGGGTCCTACCATGGGTGGACCACACCCCTACAAAATTTCAGAATTTTTGGACATCTATAAATATTTTAATTCATTTAAAGAAATCAATCTGTCCTGAAAATCGGACTGATCTGGACACCATATTATAGTGGGCCGGTCCAGCCACCACCATGGTGTGTACAGGCGTCCATTGGCCCCAAAATTTTGTAGGTGGGTCCTACCATGGGTGGGCCACCTCCCTGTAAATTTTTAGAATTTTTAGACTCCCTTCTCCAAACTCTTCATGACTCTTTCTTTTTCTCTTTTCTAGAAGTCATCATCAGATTTTTTTTCTTCCCCATGCAATTTCTCTTCCCCAATCTGAATTTTTTTGAAATTTCTCTTCTCTAGGGAGAGAGAGACCACCACATCCTCTTTTCTAGCAAATGTAATCATTACTTTGAATAAAACTCCCTTCTTGCTAGCAAATGCATCTCATTCCTTTCTCTCCTCCCTCATTTCTCTCATTCTTTCTCTCTTGCAAAATAAAAATAAAAACCAGCCCCTTTTTCCCTCTTTTCCAGCCCCTTTTCCTCCTTTTTCCCTCAATCCCTCCATTGAAAACCCATCTCAACCCTTCATCTTGCTTCCTTGGACCCTTGGAAGCTTGGAGTGAATTTTGATAGAGATCTTGTAGGTGGGTCCTACCATGGGTGGGCCACCTCCTTGTAAATTTTTAGAATTTTTAGACTCCCAAAGGTATTTTAATAAATTTCGGAATTCCAACCTCTCCAGGATGGAATGTTACTGGAACAGTGCAGAAAATCCAGACTGTTCACTCCACTTGGACCACACCTTTGGGTCCCCAATGAAGGTCGGATGGGGCTGAAATTTGGGGGACATCAAGATGAGATCCCCACCTTTCAGAAAAGTATATTTGATGGGTACAAAAGGTCCCCCAATCAGTCCCAAATTCAAGCCCAAGTCCAGCAAAAATCTATCCAGAAATTTCTGGACAGCAATACATGGCTGGACACATCAGCCTATATCTCAATAATCTCAGCCATAAATAGGGTGTGTGGCCTTCCTCAGTGGGCCCCACATAAGTCCAGATCACAGACAAAGACTATGACACTTGCATGCATTGATTAAGGTGTCCAAAGATCATGGAGTTGGGTGGTAAGGGCGTCCCACCTTGCTGGATTTTTATTTTTATTTATTTTGGGACATCCTAGGCCCACTAAATGGGCCACACACACACAACATCATCTACACATCAGAGAAAAGAGAAGAAGAAAAGAGAGTAATCCGGCCATGGGGGTAGGGCCGCGCCACTAATGGGCCCTCCCAAGAGTCAATCTCAACCATACAACAATGTTACTTGAACATGCAACATTAAACTAATGCATGCATGATCTATGACTAGAATGGGTGGTTGGGATGCCATCCCAACATGACTTCTAAGGTCTAAATGCCCTTAAAATAAGGTGGATGATACAATACATCATGATGGGGTCCATGGAAAATGGCCCCATCATGTTTCATGATATGCATGTAGGATGGGCTAAAAGGCCACATCCATGGGGTCAAATGGGGTCCCCACCATGGATTGGTGGGCCCCATATGATCCACACAAAAGAAATAAGAAGATTTAAAGGTAGAAAATCAGATCAGCAAGATCATAGTTACCCACCTTAAGATCTCTATTAAAATTTCACTCCAAGCTTCCAAGGGTCCAAGGAAGCAAGATGAAGGGTTGAGATGAGTTTTCAATGGAGTGATTGAGGGAAAAAGGAGGAGAAGGGGCTAGAAAAGAGGGAAAAAGGGGCTGGATTTTTTATTTTTTTTTTGCAAGAGAGAGAAGGAGAGAAATGAGGGAGGAGAGAGGAATGAGATGCATTTGCCAGCAAGAAGGGAGTTCTATTCAAAGTAATGATTACATTTGCTAGAAAAGAGGATGTGGTGGTCTCTCTCTCTCTCCTTAGAGAAGAGAAATTTCAGAAAATTTCAGATTGGGGAAGAAAAAAATCTCATGATGACTTCTAGAAAAGAGAAAAAGAAAGAGTTATCATGAGTTGGAGAAGGGAGTCCATCATTGCTAGACTAGGCCATATGACATCATGGAAATGGTGATGTCATCACCATTGGCAAGCGTGCACATGGGGAAACGTGCAAATCATGTGAGTCCCACAAAAAATGCGATCAATGGTCCAAATGATGCGCGGCCCATAACTTTTGATGGACACGCCGGATTTTCGCACGAGACGCGTCGTTGGAACCGCGACGACCATGCGGTCGCAATGGCGTAGGTCTCGGGTCAATCCGAGTCGGGTCTACATGACCGAACTCAAGGGTGACCGCAAACACTATCCGAAGGTCGCGGGTCGCCAAAATTTGACCGGTAAGACGGCGGGACCAAAATGAACGAAATGCATACTTACACACGCACACATGCGAACTCGGGTCGGGTCTCACAAAACATGTTATCAATTCAGTTAAGTAGTAATGATAAAGCGGTACAATAATCATGTCCTAGATTACTCTTGTTAATGCAAGAATGGTATGCGATAGTGATGCATGCCCTCGCCTACACTCCCTCAGCGACTTCATCTCACGTTCGCGCATGGCATCCTCCCGAAACGTGCGCTTCCTCGCTAAAGCACATGTAGTGTGGTGTATAATCGTGATTAGTCAAGTTTTTAATTAGGCATATTCATACAGCAGGATTGGGAAGCTAAGGTAACCTCCTTTCATATCATTTACCCAAACATTGATCCATCTAGGGTCGTCAATCCTAGTTAATCACATACGAAGAACAGTTCCAGGCAGCTACAGAGCAGCTCGTCACCTCAGTGCAGGCCTGGTTTATACTCAAGGTCACTACGGAAAAGCTCGTCGCCTTAACGTAGTCTTAGAGTATACTCGAGGTCACTACAGGCTCGTCACCTGATCGTAGGCCGACAGCTCGAATACAGTGTCCTATACCACCGTATTCGACTCACGAGTCTGGGTTGCTCATTAGACACTACGGGGAAGCTCGTCGCCCCAGCGTAAGCCGACAGCTCAACCACGGTGTCCCATACCACCTTGCCCGGCTCATGAGTCTTAGCGGATTGAGGTACCAAGGTTACATGGGCTTTTCACTGGTGAGTTTGGTACCTTAGATTCAAGCAGTAGCGTCCATACATGGTGAACATACATTGGGCCAATCGGGTTACTTGACAAGCTCGACTAAAACGAGCGTACATTGAATTAGTCGACATGGAGCGCATACGCACCCCTCGTGGCCTAACCACTGTCGGTAATCACCGTACGACTCGGATTCATCGGACGTATCCGTCATGGCTAAAACAGCTTGGTCACCGACAATGAACCATTACCGATTGCCTGGACTACATCGTAGCCCCAATCACACTTCAAGCAATGGCATTCACATGTCATAGTCAAAGACAGCATGTGACAACCAAATCTAAACATAAATCTCATTCGAGCATTTCAACAAACACATACCACACATGTCATCATACATAAGCATTCATCTGTAAATCACATAGTAGTAAGATAGGTTGCATAAAAACTGTAACTATATATAAGGGAATTGAGAATCCTATCTCAACACCCTCAGTAAGTACATTACATCAAGCATTTTCTCATTCTGGCATTTTATCAAACACTTTGACCACACATATTGCATACAGGTAATAAATTCATTAAAAACACATATTATAGCTAGTCCTTTCACAAGGAGTAGCCACGTATACAACGATCATGTATTAGCGATCAATAATCATAGCAAGCACAAATCATAATTCCATACTCATTCAAACATTTTAACGAACACTTAGACTACACACTTCAACATACATGGCGTATGTTGGTTATAACATGTATTAGAGCAAATCCTTTCACCAAGGAGTTGTCACATATACAACAATCATATATCCACGACGGATAATCATGGCAAGCATGAATCCAAATTCCATACCCATTCAAACATTTTTACAAACACTTAGACTACACCCTTCAACATACATGGCGTATATTGGTCATAACATGTATTGGAGCAAATCCTTTCACCAAGGAGTTGTCACATATACAGCAATCATATATCCACGACGGATAATCATGGCAAGCACGAATCCAAATTCCATACTCATTCAAACATTTTTACAAACACTTAGACTACACACTTCAACATACATGGCGTATGTTGGTCATAACATGTATTAGAGCAAATCCTTTCGCCAAGGAGTTGTCACATATACAACAATCATATATCCACGACGGATAATCATGGCAAGCACGAATCCAAATTCTATACCCATTCAAACATTTTAACACACATGAATTACACTATATTCAACATAGTTCATATGTATCTGTAAAGCGAGGGAAACATCGTATCTAGCATGAGAAATGGCAACTAAGTCAGTTATAAATCATTAACCGACATTGACAACCTTGAAAACCATAACCTAAACGTTTATAGTCCGCACCTTTTGCCAATAAACTCGTAACGGATTCAGTTTGAACACTCTCGCCTTGTAAACTAGACTTTGAATACCTAATCAATAAAACGGGTTAGCTATTTCACCGATCTACGTATTTGGATTCCTAAAACAGGTTAGGGTTAGGGTTTCTTACCCAATAACGGAATCAGAATCTACGGTATAGCAACACGGAAGCGGTAGTTACGTACGTGGAGTAGTGGGATCGAATCCCAGGAACTATCTCACACTCGCTCTCTCACTTCTCCACTTTCTCCTTCACTTTCTCTCTCTTCTCTCTTAGGGTTTAGAATTCGTATGGAATGAGAGAGGAGTGGGTAAAGGCCCTTATATAGTCCCATTATCAACCAAAATTCTGTTAACAGGGCATCCGTTGAGGTGAGCCGATATATACAGCGGCTTTAGGTGTTGTGTCATGTCGCGAGTAGGCTTGTCGATGATTACCCTTTCGGATACACCCCTGGCTGCGACGGTGATTGTGTCGACGTGTGGTGTTTTGTCGTCTTTGGATTCATTTTCCTTGCTCTCTTCGAACGAGAAAGAAGCATGTTGTATGATCACTGGAGGAGCTTGTTCTTCTACATCACCGACATTCTATTTGGTTGAGTGGGCCTTGCCTGAAAGTTGGACAGCAATGTGAAGACCATATTACAATGGAACGTCACCTGCGACAGCGAACCAAACACAATTTCGCCACTTGAACCTTGCCCCCCAAGTGTTTCAGGTTCTATCTTCTCGACCGGGTTAGACTATTCATGAGCCATGAGTTCGGCTGACAGATTGATGGGCGAGGAGATTTTCAGGCTGTCGGCGATCGACGAGAGTTCATTGGCCAGCCATTCCTCTGTCGGAAAGCAGTCTTCGCTAATGTAATCTGATAGGTTATCGCAACTACCTTCTTCTTTAAGGTCTTCCGACTGAGTCGTGTCGCCAATAGCATCTGGACCTTCCTGTACTGTAGTTGGTAGTACAGCTTCGACTGTGTTTACTGCCAATTGCTCATCAGGAATAGGAACCCTCCAAAAAGGGTGAGGCATTTTAACCTTTGGCCTAGGAAGTATCCTTTTCCCTTCCATTTCCCTTCTTGCAATAGCCCTCTGTCTCTGCCACCGGCACTTATGGGTCCTTGTCAAAGCTTCAAGCATTGCTGGAAACTTTGGATGAGTAACTCGTTTCCATAGCTCCTCATGTAGTAAGAGGTTTGACCATCCTTAGCACAAAGTGGTCCCCATCATGAACAACGATTGGAGGCCAACTGTATCGGCCGGTGGCGGTTAAGACCGTCATTGTGATCCTCCCTTCCCCTCTTGGGAGAGTTTTTTTTACCGAGATGCAAGCTCCCGAGCGCATCGGTCGCAGATTCGAGGACCTTGTTGCCTTCTTCTGATGGTGATAGACTGATCACCTTGAGGACGAGGAATCCACCAACTGCCTTGCCTGGCGCAGGCCAATCGTGCATTTTTCGCTGACTATCTGGGCCGAGGTCAATCTTCGATCACGGGTGGTCCCGCAGATTGGTGGTGACCGTGTTCACCTCAATATCGGCTGGGAATGGATCGACGTCGATCAACATGGCCTCTTCACCCTTTTCCAGGAACTTCAGTAACCCATGGTCAATGTGGTCCTAAATGACGTTCCTGAAAACGAAACATTTGTTAATTGAGTGGGACCGAGTTCTGTGCCATTTGCGGTACTCGATCTTTTGTAATTCATCGGCCGGAGGTATCTTATGATTGATGGGAACTTTAATAAATTTTTCGGCCAACAAGATATTAAATCTCTTCAGCTCGGGTGATATCAAAGGTGTACAACTTCTGAGTCTTTTGTGCGGTCGAGGTGGTCGACTCCGCTTTGACCAATGCTAAGCATACCAGTGGCTTCTTAGCCACTATTTCAGCAATTGCAATTTTGTAATTAGGGCTGTTGTAATACGTCCCCAATGACGAGTTTACTCGCCTAGCCCCTTCTTTCGGAGCTCTTCATAATGAGAGACCTTTTTAGTTAAGTCATATAGGTCAATAAACTCCATACCTATGAATTTCTTACGGAGCTTATATTCCAGTCCATCTTGTGCGAGCTACACAAATTCGGCCTCGGTCATGACTACTTTACAATGGGTCTTCATCCGCTTGAATTGCATAATATAACTCTCGCATTACTCCCCCGGCAACTGTCGGAATCATGCGAGATCGGCCATGGTAATCTCCCTGTTTCTGGAGAAGAATCGAGCGTGAAATTTCTCCTCTAACTCTTGCCAAGTATGCACCGAGTCCGGCAGTAAGTGTGAGTACCTAGTGAAGGCCGCTATGGTCAATGAGTGACCGAACAACTGTAACTTATAGTAATCATTGTTGGCAAGTTCGCCACACTAAATCATGAACTGACCGATGTGCTCAATAGTCGACTAACCAGGCTCGCCCGAGAACAGGGCAAAATCCGGTCGATAATTTCTCGGGAGCGGATGTTGCCGATCTACCCACTCAGGGTATGACTTGTGATACTTGTGATATACGGGGATAGTGTTGCAGCTGAGCACTTGGCCAGCAACCTCCTAGACAAGTTATATTATCTGATAGTGGTCCACCCACTGAGGCTCCAAGATAGGTGGATGATCCGGACCGAACCGGTTAAGATTATCAGGAAACCTAAGGCTCTGTTGTGAATTAAACCCAGCTGGCAATTCATGATTCCTGTTTTCAGGCACAAAATTTCTGACCTGTTGCTCAGGCCACCTGACTTCCATAGGAGGTGGCGCGTTCCTAACCTCTGGGGGAGGAATCGGGGGTGGGTTACGTTGTAAAGGCGGCATCGGTGGCAACGGAACTACATTGCCGACCGAGCTTCCGTCAACATTGTGTTGTGGAGCCAACGGTGTTCGTTCCGTTATTATAGCTAACAATCGTTGCATGGCCTCAATCTGACTAGCCATGTAGCGATTGGTGCTCTCGGCCTAGATACGAAATTGCTCGGCTTGGGCTCTTCCATATTCCTATACTATCTGGATGCTCATTTGAACATCCCAAAGTACAACCAAGACCTCGTCCGAGAGTATGACTCGAGACGTAGACGGCCCAACCTGATCTCCAGTTAGGTTGGTATTCAAATTTGATGCCTCAGGGGGCGCATGAACCAGCGCATCCTCACTTGGAGGTGGTGCGGTTGGTGTTGAGGACTCGACCCCTGCAATACGGGCACTTCTCCTCTACCTTTTTTGCAATAATCACACTGGTAGTTAATAGACAGGGTTCCACAGGGCGTGCCAAAAAATCGTCTGACTTGTTTTTCTGGCCTAGTGTGCAGGCGTGCCAAAATTGGATTTGCGCCTCCAATTCAAACCAAACAACAATGACCCCGAGCGCCAAGATAGGCAGACACGTAGTGTATGACCGAGATCTAAAGAGATCAACAGGCTATTCAGCCACTTGCTCGATTTGTAAATTGGATCAGATGATTTTTAGAGGGTGGGGTTCATCCTCTGATGATGGGTTACTCCTTTGCCTTCCGTACAAAAGGACTTTTCAAAACAAATGAAATAAAATGAGGAAAGAAATCCTTACAGCATCACGAAGTACAACTGCGGAACACCTTTTCGATTGATGAACTGCTTCCAGCGTGTGATCGTAGACTGAATTACAACTAAATTTACAAGCTATTGATTACGCTAAGGAACGTAAATTAAAAGACTTGGAAAGTAAAGACTGTGTTGTAAATGTAAATTTGCTTGATAATGAAAGTAATGGATTACACTAGGAAATGTAAATTGACACGATAATTTGAAAAGGTAATTGAAAGATAGATTCGGTTTGTTTGGGTTGGTATGAGACCATTTTTCTTGTTGTTCTGGATCCAGCTGTTCTGGATCCTTCCCACGTTCCAACGGTTGCTGTAACCATTCTTCACTACTTGATTTATGGATGCTTCCCACTTTCTGCTTCCTTTAATTCTCCTTGAGCCACCTATCGTGCAGCCGCTCTTGCTCGGTCAGTTCTCCTCCTGACCGCTCTAATGATATACGACATCAGCTAATACGTCATGGCTCCACTTTCTAAGAAATCTCCTCCGTACATATCTGCAAATCTCTAAACGCACCATGCGTGCCCCGTACAAATCACACGTAACCTACTCCGATTGGTTGCTGCAAGGCACAGCCGATATGGGGACGAACAAATCTGTTTCCTCTATAAACAACTAAGGGAAGTCTAGGTTATCCAGCCGTGGCCTACACTAATGATCACAAGAGATCAAATTCTTATAGAATTGGACAGTGGATTCACAAATTAGCCCCTTTTTTATAGTCCAAGAATCATCTACCGGCAAGCTGCTGATCCTATTAACCCAGGCTCGAGCGCTGGCCATATTATGAAAAATAAAAAACGAGTAATTCTTGTCCCCTTTTTAACTAAGGCCCTAGATCTTTGTTGTCATTTGATCCCTTCTTTAGAGAAACTAGTTTATTTCATAGATAGAGATATCTTTCATTTCTCTTCATCCGATAGCTCACCGGCCTCTTCCTTGATATCAAACTGGTGAAGCTTCTTCAAAAGGGATTCAAATTCTGCTTCTCTAGCCCCCAAAACTAACTTCTTCCAACTATTTCTTTTTCTTTTTCTTTTAGCATCTTGAGCTTGCAACTTGATCAGAATCCCGCATAACCACCGTCCACTTCAAACAAGACCAACTATTCCGTAACCAGCTGCTTGAATCCTTCAATTTTCATCCAAGCCAATTCAAATCTAAATGGCCTTGGCCCCCAATTATCATCAAACACTTCCAAGACAATCGGTTTATGATCAAAGATAGGACACAGTAAAGCACACTGATTAACTAGAGGAAACTTTTCTAACCAGTCAACCAAAACTAAAAATCTGTCAAGGTGCAAAAGAATAGCTTCAGTTTGATTGTTTGTCCAAGTGAAATTTGCAACCCCCAAACGAAGATCAACTAGATCATGAGAAGCCATCCAATCGGAGAAATTTTTCATACTGCAGTTAACACAGCCTCCATTAGACTTTTCATATGAGAAATGCACAACATTGAAGTCTCCACCAATGTACTAGGGGAGATCCCACCGCTGTTTGACTGCCGAAAGCTCAGACCGTAACTGATCCCTCAAACGATAGGAGCAAGGGCCATAAATCAAAGTGAAAAAACCCCATTTGAAGTTGGAAGCACGGTCCTGAAGAACAACTGAAACTGAAAAGGAGCTTGAGAAACTGTCTTCTTTGCGCCAAAAATCAGTACTCCACACTACAATAATGCCTCTCTCAGAACCAGTAGCTTCTAAAGCAATCCAGTCTTTGCTATGAATACCCCAAATGGAATTTGTGGTACTGTCCACAGCCTGAAGCTTCGATTCCTGCAGGGCTATAACATCAACCTTCGATTTCTTGCACATTTTCCTCACTTTGGGCCCTTTTCAGGTTGCAGCCCAAACCTTTGATATTCCAGGAAAGGATTAACATTTGATCACCTGAGCTATCCCCTCTGATCCTCGAGCTGCCGCCGGACTTGCCCAACACATCATAATTGATTGAACACTCAAAACTGAGCTCTCTCATACCCTTGGGAGACTTCCTAACTGTTGAAAGCTGATCTTGATGACACCTCTGTGCACCTTTACTTTCGACAAATTGAAGAAAATCGTAGACATCTTCCTTGCGAGCCCCAAATGACAAACTCCATCTATCTAGCACGTCAAGGGGCCATTGGATCTGGGCTCCAATCGATGATCAATGCATTTTAACAAGAAACAGCTGGCCACCAGTTAATCTTGGTTCCAGTCAATTTTTTGGCTGGTTCTATCTGAACAGGTCTTTTCTGGATCTAACAATGCTGAACCTGCCACAGCTATTTCATGGTTTTACCCATATGATTGTTGCTTTGTGTTGTCTAGGTACCTGATGCTATTGATCCATATGAAAAGGCTGTTGCTTCCTTACCTTCACCACTTACAGAACGTCTACTTCGGATATTTCGGCTGGGTATTGCTACTCGATATGATGTAAGTAGTATCCTGATGCATAACTTCAAGGCCATGGGCTGTCCCAGTTTCTGTAAATCTTGAGATCATCATAGCAATGAAAACTGGGAACCATTGATTTGGGATTATATAATAATAATTTTATTTATTATTACTACTATTATTCGTATTATTAGTATTGGGATTGAGAAAAATTATAGCTTTATTGTTATGTTTGTTGTTTGCTCATTTGCAGATAGATATCCATTTGATAACTAGTCTCAAGGAAATTCCTTTATCAGCAGCTATATTGGTCCTTGATCAGGTCTCCAACATCACTTCCCCTTGGCCATTTACTCCTTTTCAGTCCTTCAGATTTTTCTTTTTGTTCAACCATTTTTTTTTTCTTATCTCAGTTGGCTTTTGTTTGCAGTTCATGTTAACATGTGCAGATGGGTATGATAAAGGAAGAGACCTGGCTGGGCTAATAGCTAGGGTATGTGTTTCCTTTAAAATGACATTTCCTGTAATCAGCTATATTCATGGGTGTCTAGATACTAACATTTTTTCTGCTTATTTTCTGCTCAGCACCAGATTAATAACGTGGGATTGAATCGGAAACCGCTACATCTTCCTGGAAGAACAAGGGATTTTGAACCTAGGGAATCTGAGCTGCCCAGTTTACCAGGTCCAAAACATGTGCCAGCCTTTGATCCAGTTGTGTCACGGTCTGTAGGCACTGCCTTAGCTAGGTGAGTGCTATACTTGCCTGGCTTTCTTTTCATTTCATTTTTTTAAGTCGCATTTTCAGGTCCCATGTTGAATGCTAGGATTTCTTATATGTGAATAACTTAGTAGAAATGACAGACTTCACATGAATTTAGGATTGAATACGAGTGCTGCTCTACTGCCTCATAAAAAATGACAGTATGGTTGTATATGCTAGCATTTCTAGGAAGTAAAAAGGCACTATGCAGCTTCAGGCTATGTAACTTGGTATACACATGGTGACCTTAGAAAATCAATATGCTAACATGGTACATCATTATATAGCCAGTTTTTTTTTTTTTTCTTTACAATGATAATATTATTAACAAAAGATGAAGCTCAGAATATACAAATATACAAACCCTATTGGGCTACAATCCCCCCAAGATGTCGGAAAAGAAGTTATGATCTTTAAATACAGAGCCCATTCTATAATAAGAGATCTAGCTTTACCAAAGACCTATGAAACCTGTCTCTTTCCATTCCTGAAGCAACGGTCATTTCCCCAATGCCACATAAGAAAGAAACACTCAACTGAAGTTGGCAACACCCATAACACTCCAAACAGGCCAAAGAAATTATCCCATAACCTTCTTTCAAAAGAGTAATGAAGGAATAGGTGATCCACCGATTCCTTGGCTTGCATACACACTAGACAAACATTTGGAAAGATAATGCTTCGTTTTCGGAGATTATCTATTGTAAGCTCCTTCCTCCCAACAAGCCATGCAAAAGCCTCCACCTTTAGAGGGGCACCATATCGCCAATGAACTGAGTCGAACAACCCCCACCCTAGAAGCATCCCCCTAAGTGACTTATAGAACAATTTTACTGAGAATATGCCAAACTTATCCTTAAGCCATTTCATAGAATCCAATTCAAAAGAGACCAGAGATATCTTTGATAACAACTTCAACAGATGAATGAGCCCTACCACCTCTTCATCGCCCAAATTCCGCCTATAGGGTAGCGCCCATACTCCTCTCCAACTACTGAAAAACAACTAGCTACCCTCAACCCCCCAACTGAGATCCCCGCCAATTGTGGAAAAAGCTCACTTAGTTTATGATCTCCCACCCATCTATCCTCCCAAAATTTAATATTCCCATTCCCCGATAAAAAACCACCCATTCCCATACTTTATGTTTTACTGACTGACTTCCAAATATGAGATGCCTTGCATAACGATGACGACTTAATCCACCAGTCCATATTTTCTAACTAACACCTCTCGCCATTGGGACCCCACCTATACCCCAAATCTCAAAACCCATTTTCCTAATAATGCTGTATGCATCTCCTCCAATATCCTAAATCCCCCCCGATCCCTCAATTTACACACCTCTTCCCATTTCAATAGGTAAAACTTATGACCATCACCCCCTCTACTCCACAGAAAGTCCCGCCTAGTGTTTCAAATAGCGCTCGTAGTGTACGCTGCGTAGCGTAGCGCAACAAAATAGCGTAAATCCCTTGTAGCGAGCATACGCTACAGCTATGTAGCGTGTAGTGTCCGTAGCGTATGCTACAATGTATGTGTTTATTTATTTTTATGTTTTCTTTGTACCTAATGTTGAGGAATGTGACACTTGCATTGTATTTAATACTTTTAACCTTTGGGATTTTTATTTCTTTTCATACTCGTAACTTGTGGTTTCAATTAGACATTATTAATTAAAGTAGTTTGCTTAGAAAGTTGTTGATATGGTAATTATTTGATTTGGTTTATGTATGTCGACTAATAAATGATAATTAATAACTTGTTTGAACATGCTTATACTTGAAAAAATGAAACATCTTTTAGGCATTTTTCTATTTTTTTTTCTTTATTATTTATCATATTTTCTATTTTTAAATTTTAAAAATAGAAGTATCATGTAGCTTATGTACACGCTACACTATTTACGTTGCTCCCTAAAGAGGCTTGAGCGCTGCGCAACATGCTACCGCTTTTTAAAACATTGGTCCCGCCTAAGTTTATCCATTCTTTCCAAAACTAACTTCGGACACTTAAACAACGACATATAATTGACTGGGAGATTGGACATGGTGAACCTAGAAAATCCAACATGCTAACATGTCGTTGCATCTACAAGGAATTATATAGCCACTGTTAGACATGGTGAACCTAGAAAATCCAACATGCTAACATGTCGTTGCATCTACAACAAATTGTGTGAGGGAAAAAAAAAAAAAAAAAGAAGAAGAAGAAGAAGAAGAAGAGAGGATATGCATGTCCTTAGACTTGGACTGTCAACGGGCCAGCGTTAGGGCTAGAGTATTAGGCCCGAGGGCCAGGCTCTCTCTCTCTCTCTCTCTCTCTCTCTCTCTCTCTCTCTCTCTCTCTCTGCCCTAACCCATCCCATTGACACCCCTACCCACATAATCTGTGTGAACATGGGCCTAATATTCGGCGATCTAGATTATTGGGTCTTATTGTGGATGGATCATGCTCTAGAACTCGCAGATTGAAAGATCCTAACCAACTTTGTCTTTTCTCTCTTGAATCTAGATTGTTCTTGGTTTTGTCTTAACCGTATGTTTGTAGGCCATTGCTCAAAGGGTAGGATTGTTCAAATAGAATTTTTTAAGGTGCGTTCAAATCCAATGGTGAGGATCATACAGTTCCTCTGTATTTCATTGTCATCATTGTCAAAGCTTTATCCTAACTTATTGGGGTTAGCTACACGAATCTCGTTATACCATTTCACTATCACAGACCATATCCTTAGTTAAACGATAGGTCCTCAAGTCTTTTCTTACTACCTCCACACATGTTCTTTTGGGCCTTTCCCTTACCTCTTTAGAGCCTTCAACTTGAACCAACTAACTCCTAACTAGTGTTTTAAGTAGTGAATAGTGTGTAGCGTAGTGTTCACCCATTTGAAGCATGAGGCATAAGCTACACGCTATGTCTAGATTTTTAATTAAGGCCACGCTTGGTTCATGAAATTTCATGATATTTGGTACAATCGTACGCAACCTAAAATTTTGAAAAATAGGGGAAAATTAAGTATAAAGATAAAAATAGCTACGGAACTGATTTAATATTGTTACTTATATTATTTTATTAAATCATTTAAAAGATAAACTATTTTTATTAAAATATAAAAAAATCTAACAAATCATTGAAAACATTAATTGATTTAAATGTTTTAGTTAACAATAACTTGTAGTGTAAGCTACATAGCATGTAGTGTAGGCTAGTAGCATGCAACATATGCTAATTAGTGTGTAAAATAGGCTACACGCGACTTAAGCTATTTTCATGAGCTATGTAGCATGAAGGCTAAGCTATGCTATGTAGTGTAAGCTACACACTACATAACATAAGATATTTAAAACATTGCTCTTAACTAGTATAGTTATTAGTCTATGTTGCACATGGCCAAACCATCAAAGTCTACTTTCCCTCATCATATCACCTGTCAGTGCTACTCCCAAACAATGTTTTAAATATCGACAATATTGGCCGATATATCCCACGATGTATCTTGTATCCCACCTGTGCGATACGAAACACACAAATAGTGCCGATATATCCCACACGTTCGATCCGATGAGCATTTTTAGTTTCCGATCCCTTTTTTTTGTTGAAATTATGTTAAATCAGGTCAAATGGTTATAAATCCATTAGTTCTTCATGTTTTGCATGAAAAATAATGGAGTGGGACTTTGATTTCGATATCCATTGGTTTTTCATGTTCTCCATTTTTTTTTCAAAATTTTCCTTCTACTAGCTGTCAATCGAGACTAATTTCAAAATATTTAGGAGTATTTGATGAAATGATGATCACATACATTCTATTTTTGAAATTTGTGTAGGTGGTCCGATTTGGGGAAAATTAGGGAAAATTCGAAATTTCCTCAATTTCTCCCAAATTCCTTGTAATGTTGCACTCCAAACATGAAATCAAGCATGTATGAGGGCTCATCTACTGACTTGTTAAGTCCTTGTCAATTTTTGGAAAATAAAAATCATTTTTAAATTAAAAATTATTAAAAAATTATTTTTTTTGAAATTTCTCTTCAACCAGATGCTATCAATTGAGACTAAAAGTACTTGAGAGTGTTTGATGAAATGATCATCACACACTCTAAATGTTATGCATTCAATTTGAATATAGTTTGCATTAGTTCAGTCAAACAGTGAACAACTTGGGTCCCTATACAAACGAAACCTATTATGTGCATTTCTTTTTTAAGATGTTATGATTTAAAAGTGTATATTAAAGTCTTTTTTAATAGTCCCTGAATTTTCATTGAAAAATTCAACCATTTTCCCCATGTTTCCCAAAAAGTGCGATAAATTACCCAATACAAACGATATATCCCGTGCAATAACCAATACGTATCTGTATCCGAAGGATGCGATACATAACACGATACCGATATTTCAAACACTGCTCCCAAGTTCCCTTGAATGCACTCATACTATCCTTGTCTTGCCACTCATCCTCCCAACATCCTCATTTCCGCTACTCTCGTCCTATGAACATGTCATTTCTTGACTTCCCAACAATTTTTCCCATAAAGAATGGCTGTTCTCATAATAAGCCCATAAAATGTCCTCTTCAATTTCATTGGTATGTAGCGATCTTATAAAACTCTTAAGACTCAAATCTCCACTTCATCCACCCAACTCTAATTCTATGAGCAAACATTCTTCTCAATCTCTCCACCCTCTTGAATTATTGACCTAAGAGATATCGAAAATGGTCATTTTGATATTAACTAATTCCCCGTTTTCTCTCCTATTGTTGTTAATAAAATTGCTTTTATAACCTTTAGATTGTAATGCATCCCTCAATAGATATAGCTTTTTGTTTACCCCCTGTATTTTCGGTCAATCAAAACTATCTCATCTGCAAACAATATACACAAATAAATGCCTCTGTTAACTCGTCCATAAAAAATTAAAAATTAAAAATAAATAAATAATTTAAAAAAAAAAAAAAAAAAAAAAAAAAAAAAAAAAAAACTCATCCATAACCAATGCAAAAAGGTACAGGCTCAATGCATTACTTGCATGTTTTTTGTTGTGAATTTCCCCCCACATCTTATTACGTCTCTACTATGAAAGTTCATCCAAGCATCTACCTCTACATTGCTTGCATGATTTTTTCCCCCTTAGTGATTGTTAGTGTCAAAGACTCTCCACAGATGCTTCTGTTACTTTTCTGCTCACATGTCATCTATAGAGAAATTATAAGATACTGACACCCAATTAGTTGCATGTGAGGCTCATGGTAAGGTGTTTGCTCCAGTGATCTAACTGGTCCTGCAATCAATGGGGGATGTACAAACTTTTCCAGATTGAAAGATCCTAAACCTTGATCTTTTGGCCCTTTTCCATTGAATGCAGCTTACTGCTGTCCTTTTCTTATTATCAGTGTGCTTGTAGACAACGGATTAAGGATTAAGAGCTTTCAGTCTAGAAGAATTTTGGTGCATCGAACCATCCATTGGGCCATCAGATTTAATGGTCTCAGACCATCGACTATGGGACCCATGTGTACAGAGTCGGGAGCCTGATCCCCAATCCATGGGTGCAGGTACGAAAGTTACACACCGTCACCAAGACTACACCCATATTCCTCATCATTTAGGGATGATCCTTTACCACATCGGGCTGGAATTGGAAAAGTGGGAGAAATGGGGTCACTCTCCTCTTATCGAACGCCACCTCCCTTGGGTCATGGAAGCATGGGATCTGAGTCCCGCCATGGCCCTGCTGCTGACCGTCCCCCAGAGCGCCCACAGATGAAATTTGATCCTTTTACCGGCGAGCCTTACAAGTTTGATCCCTTCACTGGTGAACCCATACGCCTGGAGTCTTTCCCTCAACATTCCAGGGGCCATTTCTGATATGACACTGAACTTTTTTGAGTTAGGGTTAAGAGTAGCTTGCTGTTTCTCTTTCCTGTTGTATCAAAAGGACTAATGGTTGAGTTATAGATGCATGCATTTCTTTGGGTTTTGAATGAGATGATTGGATGAGCAGAAGAATGATTTCCCGAGATTAATTCTTCCATGTTTGGGGATTACTGTTGGCATCTTTATAATGTTTCGGGATTACTATTGGCATCTTTATAAACCTAATGTATGATGAGAATTATCTGCAATAAATGTGATTCACTATCCGAATTTCTCTAGGCCTGCGCAGATCCTCAATGTGGCCGCAGGTTTTGAACTGGATATAAAGTGGGCACTTCTCAGAGGTTAATTGTGCAAAACATCATGGATTCAGTCATTAAGTGGGTCATTTGTACATTAAATTTATAACAGGGATACTGTTTATCACCAGATATCCAATCTAATAATAGAACCAAACCTAACTGCCTCACTTCACACCCCAATGGGCTCATAGGAACCAAGGGCCAGAACCAAAAAGATTCCTACCAAGAACCCTAGCATGAGCCACCCTACGAACGAAATAGTGGATTGTTCTGCTGCACACGTTCACCATACATGTACAATAATCCAAATCATTCAACTTGTTCTTCAACGATGAATGTTACGTCCGCAAACCCTCCATTTGATCTGTGTGACCAAACAACCGAGCAGCTAAAAAGAGTAAAAAAGCTTGTCAACCTACAATGTCCACTCACCATAAGGTAGCTCATTGTATTAGAATGATTTTGGTTTATGCACCAGCCAATGGGGTCCACAATGTGGATGGTCCGGATGAGTTGCACATTTTTTAATTTAAAAAAAATAATAATAATAAAATTAAGAAAAAGGAAAAGGTATACCAAATGTGCATCAGATATGTCCATTATAGTGCTAAAACTTGGTTGGCAAAGACAGGAACTCACTACCTCTGGCGGCATGCAAAGTTTTAGTTTCGGGATTTACTCTTTTCAATTATTTTTAATACAAATCTAAGCATCTATTCTTAAGCCAAATGCTTCTTCAGGAAATCACCTGCATTGAAATTCTTGAGAGGCCAGTGCCAAAATAGGAATCTATTATTTGGCCCAAGGAATCTAAACGTTGGGATCTCTGATAAATGGTTTTGCATTGAAATTCTTGAGAGGCCAGTGCCAAAAAAGTGTAGTAAACATGGGCATTTAACACCATGCGACAACTGTTTTTGAAAGATTGAATAGCTTTACATTTGCCATACATGCATGGCCCACCTCATGAGTAAACTAGGATGCTTTTCACTGTGGAAAATAAATGATGGGCCCTGTCTGGATCTTGCACACAGGTGCCACATTCCACTCAACTCGAGAGTAATTAAAGCAGGGATCAATAAAAGCTCGAGTATCCAACGGGCTTCCACATGGGCCCACCAGTGGACTCCCTGGAAACACTTAGCGGACCTATTATCATAGGTTGATCCTATCTAATCATACAACTATTGCATGTGGGACCTCCTTGTATTGTATGCCATGCAACCCTCACAGAGAATGACTCCTGCCACGATGATGATATGTCCTTAAAACCTGGCCTATTTAATCATCAGGTGGGCCACACCATAAAAAGAGTTGACAGCCACCCAAAATTCTCCGAATTTACATAATGGCCCATGTGATGGATGGAAAGTGATTTCTTTTTCTTTTTTTCTTTTTTATTTTTTTTTAATTTTGGGCATCCCACTTTCACAGTTGGATTGCCCGAACAGCTTGGATAACGTTTTTACGTGTCATTTACAAGGGGCATTGTTTGTCATTCATGGATAAAAGGCCACTTAACATAGTCAATCTTATAAAACTGCCGAAAGGACTATCATGAAACAAACCATAAACAATGAGGTAGCATAATGAAAAGTCAATTTAAACAGGTACTGTGATGTAAATTCCATAATGTGGTAATAGATACAGATGCCTATAAATAGTCTTCAAGTTGATCCGACCCACCCGACCGAGACCGGACATTAATTCAAGTTCCCCAGTTTTTAAAGTGTAATGTATGCTACAACAACACATTGGGGGTTAATAATACCTGCTTATCAAGAATACCAAAAACATAAGTTTTTCAATAAGACAATGCACGAACTAAAGATTTCACTACATCAAATCCAGTCCCTTGGTAAATAGGCTGGTTGACCAGGTAGACCCACACATCTCTACCAAGAATATGTACATTTGGAAAGAGTATACCAACATTCCACATTTAACGTGCATGTTTGGCCCACCTGATGAACATAGCAGCCTGATCTTCTTGGCTAAGGGCACATTAACTGTGGGGCCTGCCAAATGAACAACAGGGATGTGATGGAACATTTGTGAACATGTTAGCCTTACAAACACTTCCAAAAAGAAAAAAAGAATAAAGAAGGAAAGAGAAGGGGGTATGATACTACGGAATACCATGCATGGTAGTTACCATCCAATGCCTCCACAACCACCATTGATCCACCGGACGGTGACAACTATCTAAATTTTTTTCTTGGCTGAGATTACCCATATCCAATCGCTGCAATTGCTGCTGTATGCTAACTACCATCATGCCTGGTACAGTATAATTTCCACACAGAAAAAATAAATAAATATCTAACATTTCTTGGATTACCAGCCAAGAAATGCCTAAGAACCATAAGAAGGCCTGCACAAACAACAGTAGGTGCTCTTATTTCCAGTCTAGCATGTCTAAGAGCCACAACACCTCATTCTCAGAGCTTGCAGCATCACAGAAATCTATCTCGATGCCAAAAACATCAATGACCCTGTCATTACCATCTTCCATGAAAAGCAAGGACACCCATGCCCGGATACCTGAGACAAATGGGTAGACAGGTGAGAAGTCGAGATAGTCAAAGGCAAGTGCACGGAAGGAAGTCGCATCTACATAGTCAAACACAGATTTGTTGACAATGCAGGCAATCTTGTCAGTGTCCTTGCGGCCCACCAACACTGAGACATTGACAGTCTGGCTGAGGGGAATGGTAAACCTCGGCTCCACTGGCATGGTCATCTTGTACTCGGGCCCCTCTAAGTGGATCTTCAACACATTGCAGATGCCAGGAGGGGGACTCTTGATCCCAGTTTGGAGAACAGAACCAGGGACCACTTCCGAGAAGAGTAGTCTCTCTCCAGACCATATGTCGATGTAGAATTCTAAGTCATTGAAGGAGAGTCTCGGAGGAAGGAGGGTTCGGCAGCGGTGGCGTTTAGAGAAGGTTTGGAAGAGCTTTTGGTAACTTAACATGGGCGGAGAAGGCCTTTTGCAGATCGAAGGCCATCTTTTGGCACAGAGGCACTTCCAGAAGTAATCATCCTGGGCAATATCTCGCCATTGTCGGCATACCCGCATACAAGAAGCTAGGTCTTTACCATCAAGTAGAGGGAAAACAACCTTCAGGACTTCCCCAAATGACTGGTCCTTTGTCATTTTCAACCCCCCACGAAGCAGCAAACTGAAGAAATATAGAAGTAGATAAACAAAGGGACTGCTGTTTTCAAGGCATTGATAATTACGGGAATGAGATAGGACTCGCAAGTTTCCCTGCAAAAGTGAGGACAGTGCATTCACATATACTTAATGATGGCTCATCACATTTGGAAACTTGGGATTGATATACTAAGAAAAAAAAAAAAAAGAGCGCACTCCAGTGGTACCAAGCAGATGTGGGGCCCACATAATGTATTCACACCATCCAACCCGTCCATTAGATGTGTCGCCTCAGAAAGCCCCCAGGATTAAAAACAAATAAAATTAAATTAAAATTAAAAACTCAGCCCAATGAAAAATTAAAGGGGGCCACAACAAAGGGAACAAGCTGGGATGGAAAATCAACCCATGAACTTCACAGGGGCCCATCTGAGATTCAAAACAGCATGATTTTTTGTCTGACCCTTCATCTGAAGTGGATGAAGGGTCTTAATGGCCTCAATTATATATATACAACACAGTGAGCCCCCGATGCTAATCAACAGTGGGTGTTCCTTCTCAATATGTTTCTTAAGCTGTGGCCCATTTGAGTTTTGGATCAGGCTGATCTTTGGGATCTGGAGGTTTTTTTGAGGTGACACATCTTATGGACAGGTTGGATTCCATTTAAAACATCACTAGGCCTCAAATCCGCCCAGTACCACTGTAAGCCTATGATACGGGTTCCACTGAAGCGCACCCCCCTAAAAGATATATTCATCAAATTGAGAAGAGGGAATAAAAGAAGGGAAGAGATGCCTTGTAAGAGACTAGAGATGTTTACGCATTTCACTCATACAGCAAAACATGCCACACACCATTCAATACGTGATTCCATGGAGTTACACCAAATGCAGCAACATACTAGGTCGGAGCCTAGCAAATCATGTTATCATTGGCAGATGGTATGACACCATCTTATATGCATGGTTTGCAAATCCAATCACATCAGAAAATGGTGGAGACTTAAATGCATGTTTGGATATTTGCCCAATTTCAGCATATACATGACATGTTTTTGTTCAGTGCAACATGAAAAATGGACTGCATTATGCTGACTTCCATATTCAATGTGTTCATGCCATGCATCATGTGAAGGGAGTCGTATGTGTGTATTAGTCGATCAGAGGACCCAAAATCAATTGATTCAGTTGTTCATGGGTCCAAACACAATTCAACACATAACATATTATTGCTATAAGACGGTTGTCAAAGGCATGAGTAGTTACTAGTATCTATGATTTTGTAACTTGGTGTTCCATACATTTTGTTTATTCATTTAGATTAGTTATTTTATTGGATTTGCTAATCAGCAAGAGTATTTTATAATTCCATGGCAACACAAATCAATCTTATACATTGCATGGTGAGAGACGAAGGCATTAAGACGGTGTCTTATATGTGGTATACTCAGTGTTTGAAATATCGATACTATCAGCCGATATATCGGCCGATATTATCGTTATCGGCCCCCAACGAGACGATACCCGGGCGATAACACCCGGAAGATACCAAAAATGCAAAAAATCAGATATCGCACGATATTTCGTGCAATATCGCACGATATTGCCATGCATATAGGTGGAGAATTTAAATAAAAAATTAAAATTAAATTATTTTTTTTTAAAAAGAGAAATCGGAGAGTACCCGCAAAGATTGGTGATCGGAGGTGGGCCATTCGATAGGTAAGTACGATATATCTGTGGGGATTTCTCGGAGATTCCGGCGAGAAATCGGGCCAGATTGAGGAACCCCTTCCTCCGGAACGAGAATCGTCGCCGCCGCAATCGTCGAAACCTCTGCGTGCATGAAGGAGAGGGAAAACGAAGAAGAAGGGCGCGGAGATGGGGTGAAAAGGGGGTTTCGATCGTGCAGTAGGTTACGGAGTATGCTCTTATCGTACTCAGTAAACTCAGTTAGGCCCACCTTTAATGTATGTTGTCTATCCACGCCGTCCATCCGTTTTCCCATCTAATTTAAGGGATTGATCCCTAAATTTAGGAATTTTAAGGGCCCACCTTTAAGGAGTCACTCTCTCCACTGTTTTCTATGGTGGGGTCCACTCGAGCTCTGGATCTGACCCATTTTTTGGCTCATGCCATAAAATGATCTCTTCAAATGTATAGACGGTGTGGATACAAAAAATACATCATGGTGGGACCCACATAAGTTGGTCATGTGGCAATGGGGCCGTCAATGACAGAAATGGATTGGATACTCCCCCTGACACCAGCCCGCGGATGGTGGTCAGTGCTCTGTGAGCCCCACCATAATGTATGTATTTCATCCATTCCATTCATCCATTTTTAAAGATAATTTTATGGCTTTATCCCAAAAACGAGAGGGATATAAATCTCAGGTGGACCACACCACAGGAAAACAATAGTGATTGGATATCCATCATTTAAATCTTCCTAAGGCCCACTGTACTGTTTATTTGACATCAAATCTGTTGATTAGGTCATAAAGACCCAAATGAAGGGAAAAAACAAATATCGACTAGATCCAATACTTTTATGGACCCCAAAAAGTTTTTAATGGTCAACGTTCATTCCACACTGTTACCTGTAATGTGGTCCAGTTGATATTGGAATATATCTAATTTTTTGTGTAATATCATAAAATGATCTAGAAAATAGATGGACGGCATGGATGAAACACATACATCATGGTGGGGCCCACAGAGCACCGACCATCAGCCATTGGTTGGTGGAGTGGCCAATCCATTTCCGTCAATGACGGGCCACATGGTACGCTCGTACCGAGTAAACTCTATTGGGCCACCGTGATTGCACGTGGTTTATCCACGCCATCCATCCGTTTTTACTGATCATTTTAGGTGTTCAGCCCAAAATTGAACCATATCCACAACTCAAGTGGACCATACCACAGGAAACAGTGGAACTGTTAATTTCCACCGTTGAAACCTTTTTAAGGCCCACAGTGATGTTTATTTGTCATCCAACCAGATATTTTTTTTTCCCTTCATCTGGGTCTTTATGACCCAATCAACAAATTGGATGTCAAATAAACAGTACAGTGGGCCTTAGGAGGATTTTAATGGTGGATATCCAATCATTATTGTTTTCTAGTGGTGTGGTCCACATGAGATTATATCCCTATAATTTTTTGTATCAAGCACTAAAATGATCTGTAAAAATGGATGAAACAACTACATTATGGTGGGGCCCACGGAGCTGAGATGAACTGAAATCACAAATATTAACCTGATTCAAAACTTTTATGGCCCCATGAATATTTCGACTGTGGATGTTCAATCCTTACGTTTTCAGCCCATTTGAAAATTGGATCCTGTTCATTTTTGGCTCCTTGTTCTAAAATGATCTCAAAAAGACGGAGTGGATTACTCACAAACATCACGTTGGGCCCCACTTAAGTTTTCAGCGCTGGAACTTCCTGCAAATGGCTTGCGCAGGAAATCCGCGTCCTCGGATTCTCAGGACGCGTAGCCAGACCGGCTACTAAAGTGACGTCACCAAGTTCTGTGGGGCCCACCATGATGTATGTGTTGTATCTACACCGTCCATCCATTTGGCTAGATCATTTTATGGCATGAGACGGAATGGGTCAGATCCAAATCTGGAGTGGACCCCACCATAGAAAACAGTGGGGAGAGGGACGCCCACCGTTGAAACCCTGATCGTGGGTCCACTATGATGCTTATCTGAGATCCAACCTGTTTATAAGTTAAGACAGACATGAAAAAGGGGAAAAAAACAACTTTCAGCTTGATCAAAGACTTTTGTGGCCCTTAGAAATTTTTAATGGTGGGCGTCACTCTCTCCACTGTTTTCTGTGGTGGGGTCCACTCGAGCTTTGGATCTGACTCATTCTTTTTCTCATGGCCTAAAATGATATCTTCAAATGGATGGACGGTGTGGATACAACACATACATCATGGTGGGCCCTTTAGAACTTGGTGATGTCACTTCATGTCCCCATCATTGATACGTATATTTCTCAAATTTTACCTCGTCAGTTATTCTTTGTCTTTTCAATGAATTGGTTGTGTTTTCATACATAACTATGATATATTTATAAATATCATGCATCCAATTTAAATATAGTTGCATTAGTTCAGTTAAACATCGCATAGCTTAGGACCCTATACAAATGAAACTTATTATGTGCATATTTTTTTTGAGATGTTATGATTTAAAAGTGTGTATTAAGGGCTTTTTTAACAATCCCCAAAGTTTCATTAAAAAATTGAACCATTTTCCCAATGTTTCCCCGTGTTTCCCAGAAAGTGCAATAAATTATGCGATACAAACGATATATCCCATGCGATAACCGACACGTATCTAGATCCCAGGGGTGCGATACATAGTGCGATAACGATATTTCGAACACTGGGTATACTTCATTGTTTACTCTCTTTTTTAATTCTTTTCAAAGCTTTCTACTTTATAGCATTTTTCTATTTACAAATATACAATTAATGGATTTTTTGAGTGGTACGCCAGGAGGCTTACGCCTCACCTCATAGGGCTCGACCACCTCAATTATCCCTCACAACTTCAAAAGCCTCGGATGTGAAACATTTTTCTTCTCCAATAATTCCTTCAATGACTTCAAGCAATGTCCAATAGCTTTATGCTCATTCTATATGATGCAGTCCCAACCAATCCTACTTTGACATGATCAGCCCAATGTATTCAGAGTACTATGATAATTGTCAATATTCATGTATGCAATGATTTAGATATCGGCAACAATGCATGTATGACACCTTTGGGATATGGAAACATATCGGAATCGCGTGGAAGATATTTTGCTGCATAGGGGAGTGTATCGCTATCTGAGGGAAACATTGAGAAACCTTTCGAAAATGATGCAAACCTTTCAATGAAACTTCAGGAGATGTTAGAAGAGACATGATTATGCACTTCGAGTTCAAAAAAAAAAAATTGCATAATAAGTTTCCTTTGCATAAGGTCCTAAATTATGAGCAATCTGATAGAAGTGATGCAATTATACCAGAATGAATTAATGCCACCCATAAATCATACAATACAAACTAAGACACAAAGAACACATCAACCAAAAAAAAAAAAAAAGCTTAATCTGTGCCCACTACATCCCACCAAGAGATCCCCCCTACAAAGATCTCAAGAAATGAGTTCTTTTTTGTTTTGTTTTTTTTCCAGTTTTTTTCAGTTTTTTTAACCTCCCACACGCTGCCTCCATATCGTCGATAGTATCAATGATATCAGGGAACGTTACAAAGGAATCCTAATGATATCTTATGATATTTCGAAATATTGCGTGATATCCTCGATACAATGCGATATTATCGGTGATACCAGGGAACTTTCCTTAGTTATTTAGTATCGACAACCTGCGATACTGGCCGATATATTGGCCAATATCGATAATACTTGAATCATATCATGTACAAAAAAAAAATGACAAAGTAAGAAAAGAGATTGATCGCTTGTAGTGGTGATCATTCACCTTATAGAAGACAAACTTTTAGTATTTGTTCCCTCAAATAACACCCCATTACAATATACAGAACCCCAACTTCCTCCTCAAGCAACCAATCTGAAAATACTCCTTTATTTACTTATCCTTAACAATAGATAAAAATAGAGCTAACAGAAGAAATAATGGTAGTAGCTTAGATGTGGTTCCTAATAAGAGGCAATTTAAGTAATATCAATCTGAGTCAGGCACATAGCTATAGACCTCATGGCTCACTTTATATTTTCCCATGGATGTCCATGCGTGAAATGATTTTACACACAGCTGATTTGATAGGATATTCTCAAGCATCTTGTAAGCAAACAAACTGATTGTAGAGAAACATCATGTCAAGAGTGGAACAAGGCTATTATTGTGTGGAATGATGAATAAGGAAATTATAATAATTTTATTAGAAATGGCGCTCCAACTTACAAGTGTTGTGAAATTCACTTCATCTAATCACAGCCAAACAGACGTTGATTGGTCCAAAGCAGAAACAAGTCCATTATGAACACACTTGATGGCATCAACCTAGCGCCATTAAATAAGTTAAATGAATCCACTCAGTTACTTGAAAAAATTGGGAGAAGAAAGCAAAAAAAGGCCAAGAAAAGCATCTCGATGTGCAATGTAATTACACATGATTGGGATACGATGTGCTGAGTTATAATAGCACAAATAATCATCAATAAAAATATATAGAAGGATGACATCACCACAAGGATTTGGTATTTGCATATAGGGGATAATCAGTTCATGGATAGCTGGCTTGTCTAGAATCGCATGCAATAGAGATGGATAATATGCTTGCAAATATCCCTTTGTGGATAGCGCTATAGCTGTGCTAAGGTGTAGTACGGGAACTGATATGTTGGTAATCATATATTAGTTTATTCCTGCTATTCTGAGCAGCCAACAGCTCGAGCATGACCATTTTTATGTGTTGATGCTTCATGTTTTCAGGTTTGCCTGGTACCTACTTCCTTGCCCTTTGAGAGAGTGCACATAGTAGTTGGGTTGTGATCAACGCTAGGCATAGTATTCGAAAACGGTTATGTATGCATAAAGGAAACCGTCACTCCCATCACGCGATACGGGGCTGAATCAATCCATTATTTGGGGGGGGGGGGGGGGGGGGGGGGGTTAATAAGCCCCGTATCGGCCCTGTTAAGGGGCTGATATGGCTGAGAAAGGCCGGGCCCATTTTGAATTGTTTTGATATGTGATATAAGCACCAGCTGGCATAATCAGTGTGCATCAAACATGTTTTTCTGTGTTCTAAACTTTACAAATACGTTTTGTAGAACTTTAGTTCATTTTTTTGAGAGAAAGAACTTCAGTTCGTAATCCAGATCAACATGAAATTTTAGTTTAGAGTATGTATAAATTTTTATTTTTATTTTTAAGAAGAGTATGTATAAATTTTATTATTTTTGTATTCTAAAAATAAGTGTGTGCCTGAGTGTGTTTCTTCAAATGATAACATAGATTTAATTGAAGGTGAAGAACACAAATATAAATCTAAAGGGAGATGATGAGACCATCCGAAATCAAAGAGATATAAAGCTAAGGGAAGATGATGAGACCATCCAGAATCAAAGAAAGGCTACAACCGACACCAACTACTCTAGCTAATGCTCAAATCGAAGGCTTTCCAATTGTTAGCTAGTGTAGGAAGAGATCCTTCTGAATTGGGAGTGAGCTATGGCCCAACTCACAACCATAACCTAAATTTTCAACTTAAATAAATCACCAGATTCCTCTCTTCAAATATTATTGAAGTTTCTCTTTCCAATTTTCCCAAATTATAGTGAGTGGCACCAACTTCCACAAGACATTCCCATGAGCATGGAATAGCTTTTTCACCCAGCCTGCAAAAAGATTTGACAGAGAACTGGAGGGACCAAGAAACCCCATATCGATTAAAGAATGACTCCACACAACCCAAGAAACTTGCAATGGATGAAAAAATGATTCCCTGATTACCCATCCTCTCAGCACATGATGCGCAGCACACCAAGGATCACAATCTTCCTCTCATCAAGATTTCAGTAGGGAGGATTTTGTCACCCATGGAAATCTAGGCAAAAGCCGGAACTCTAAGCAGAGCCAGGATTCTCCACACCTCAAGCTGGGCTTTTGGAAGCAGACAAAGCTCGAAGAAAGGATTTAGCAGAGAAGATAACATTTGACGACCATTAACTTTTTCTCCCACCTCTTTTGTTATCCACTAAGGGGTCGTAGTGAACCTCATGTAACTCACCACCTCTTTAATAACAGCAGTCCGCAATTCTACCATAATACAAACCATCAATTATATTTCATGGTGAAAGAATACTACACCATGACATGTTATATAGTTTACAATTATTTTTCTACTATTTTCAAATTTTCTACTCTTCACCTTTTTTTCTAATTTTAAATATTTTATAGCTTTAGATTTTGAGCACCTTGAGGCTTACACCTTGCCTCATGGGGCTTGATTGACTCAACTATGGCTCAAGCCTGGCGCTTCTCATTATACACGCGCATATATAGTATGTGCACACACATGCCTACGCACATGCCCGCGAGCGTATATAGTACGCACACTATGCAAGCCAAAATTTTAGTCGAATGAAGTCCGGTTCTTGATGAGAAAGACGCAAAAAGCCGTTATTTATGGGTGAGGGGAGATCCTGCCCAACTCACTCCTGATCTACGCGCTTCCCAGTGCGCGGGGGAAGAGTGGGGATGGGTGATGGGAAGACCCCCATCACCGGAGTCGCTATCGCAGTTGAATCCAAAGTTACTCCCCCTATATAGTGACAGGGGAGTGTCGCTCTGACCAAAATGGGAGATCTACAATTGTAGAGAAAACAGAGCGAACAACTGTGACAGCGAAACCTGCTCAGATGATGAAACTATACCAGAAGTTGCAACAAGGGTACTGTCAGTAAGAATAGCATTCTCAAATTTTCTACTCTTCACCATTTTTCTTATTTTAATATTTTATAGCTTTAGATTCTGAGCACCTTAAGGCTTCCTTACACCTTGTCTCATAGGGCATGATCGACTCAACCATGCCTCAGCCTCTCAGGACCAATTTCCTTCACATCACCCACCACATAACCTCCTTAGGTACCATATCATATGATTTCTCCATATCTTTAAAAACCATGTGTAGGCCCTTCCTTTTCTCCAATACTTTTTATTAATTATCTAATTGTAGTTTTTATTAATTATCTAAGTAGAAACAGAACTTCAATGGTTAATTGCCTAGCATGAAGCCAAACTGATTTCTTGAGGAGGTATCATCTAATACTTGGACTGAGAGACTATACACTATGTTCAAGCTTTCAATCTGTATGAGAGGGATCCATAGTTTAGTGATACAAACGATTCATATGATGAGCTTCATAGTGGATAGCCCATGCACCAAAAACCTTTAGAATCAAAGATGTTAGTCATATTTTATGTGCCCTTTGATTGATTGAATGGGAATCTTTGATGTGTTTTCTGTCTTAACTAGTTTTTGTGTTAGCCACATATTTAAAGGCTTCCTACCTTGGAAAATTTTCATGCATGGACCATGAAGAGTAGGCCCATTATATCAGCAACTTGGATCACTAAACAACAGGCCTCATGTGTACCAACTAGAAACCTAAACAGTAGTGTACGAAACCCATGTTGATGTCTTCCCATGGAGCATCTAGCATGGGCATTCAAGTATAAAATCAGTATTTTGCTAGCTACCTTTGCCTAGTTGATACACTCAACACTACCAAACGAGGATTCGAACATCTTTCTTCAAACCCAACCAATAGAAAGGTTGTTGATCCTCAACCAAGTTGTTTTGGTGATCCCAAAGTGACCACGAAGGTCACCAAAGTGAAGCTCTCATATCACGTGAAATGCTCACATAGGAACCAGTTCTCATGGGAACTCATGAGCACCTTTTGACACGTGATGTGTGCACAAAATCCGAACGGTCCATTAGATGAATCACCTCATCCCAGGGCGCAAAAGTTAGCATGATTCAAAAACCTGGTGGGCCATAGCAAAGCGAGAGGTAATTTCCTCCCTTGATTTGCCTCTCACTTTGCTATGGCCCACCAGATTTTTGGATCGGGCTAACTTTTGGGCCATGGAGGTTTCATGAGGTGACTCGTCTAGTAGACCATTAAGATTTGCATATACACATCATATGAGGTGTGTTCTCAAAAAATTCTCACGAGTTCTCCTGAGAACCGGTTCCTGGGAGAGCATTACTCCTCATATCACGAGCTCTCACAAGGAGTATTTACAAAGACAACCTCATATCACAAAATAAATACCCATCCTCGGCGATTTAAATATCGCATGTGGCCAATTAGATATACAAGAGGAGTTATTAAATTCACCCTATTTGCACCAAAGATCGCAACATATTGCCGGCATATCAATACATTGTGAAGTTTTGCCACAAACCCTTCATAAAATTCCCTCCTATCGTAGATAGCTTACGATACGTATCAGCAAACATTGCAATACATTCCCTGACAGTGATGGTAAATTTGAAGAAAGACCCCACACAAATCTATTTCTCCTTTTTTTGGGATTCATGAATTATATGAACTCATTTTTTTATATAATTGCATAACTTATGTCAGACAACACATAGTTTAGGACTGTATACAAAAGAAACTTATTGTGCATACTTGTTTTTTGTGATTTTTTAGCTCGTATAGTCAGGTCTCTTTCAACATATCCTAAAGTTTTATTTAAAAACTCACAATTAATGTTTCCCTCAAACAGTGAAACATTCGCTAATACATGCAATATTTCCCATGCGCTTCCAATATGTTTTTGTATACCAAGCGTGCGATACATGCATCAATATCGATATATTTAAATCAATGCCCATCATGCAAACTATATCATGGGTACTCGATGTTTAAGCCTGCAATGATTGTTGAAAATACCTTTCCAAAATAATTTGTTGAGTAGTCTCTTTTAAGTTCATTAAACCCAACAACCGAGACTAATAAGGTAGACAGTAGATGTAATTTTTAGCTAAGGCTATCTATTTCCTTATTTTTTATGTTGTTCTAATGCTTTAGGTTGAATGTGAACTCCTGAACATGAGTACTCCACTTAGCGAACCAGGTACTCAATTTCTTATGGGAATCCAAATAACGCTCTTAATCTGAATATAATACAAACTCCCAATAAGTAATGGCACCAATGTTTCAAGACCTGTACGACAGTGTACAACTCCACATTGTATGTGGAATACTTCTTTTGTGCCCCATTAAATTTTTCGGTAAAAAAAAAAAAAAAAAAACCACCAAAAGTTCTTCCTAGAGGAGGACACCTCAAATGCCTATGTGGAATGCACCACGGTCAACTTTGAATACCTTTTCAAAAATCAGGAAGCCTAAGAACTGGAGTTTCCGTCATTTTTTGCCTGATTTCTTGAAATGCATTTGTTACTGGTTTAGTCCACCCAAATGAACCAGACTTTATACATTTAGTAATAGGGGTCATGAATGAACTAAGTTCCAAATAAACCTTCGATAAAACATCACTAACCCATGAAAATTTCGAACCTCATGAATATTGAGAAGGCTAGTTGATAATAGTCCTCATCTCTTCAAGATCAACACTAATGCCTTCTATGGAAATTATGAACCCAAAAAGACCATGCTAGAACTCATGAAGTACACTTCTTTACATTGATGTGGAGTTTCTCGTGGTCGACTACACGTTTATACCACTGCCTTCGTCAATAATGATAGCCATTCCACCACACGACATCATGTATGGAAGATATTGGTTCTCATCTGGTCTTCTTAAGCCCCCTATTTTGGTGTCATTAAAACCCTCCTGACGACCAACGGTAACTTATTTCCCTTAAGACCATCTATGCCTTCCATAGGTTCCTAACCGTCACCTTCTAGATCACTTCCTTGTTCCCCTTCCTTTTGGTCTTCAACGAAGTTCTCTTCGTACCATCTACCTTCTTATCCCTCATAGAACTGGATACTGCGAGAGGGATAGTGTTGTATAATGTCTGCAACCACGACTTTTGAAACTAGTGTTGATCAGCCTCCCCTGAGTTGTCGCAACAGATTTTTTTTTAACCAACATTTCAAAAAAAAAATATATATATATATATATATATATATATATATATATATATATATACACAGTTAATACACCCATTACTTGTGATCAAGAGTGTTAGAGACAGAGTTCTAACCAATTTTGTAATCCCAAGGAAAATTACATGCGAGACGCGACTGGTTAAGATGCACTATAGAGCTACTGGCAATAGGGCAAGTGAGTGTATAGCCTCTGGCTTGAAGGTTACTATGCCTTGTCACCAAGTTATACTCCTGCACTTTTCAAGCCATACCGATGCTTGCATAATATTTGGCGAATTAGCAATATAGTACAAGGCTTACGCGTGATTGGTCTTCATAGGCTTCTAGGTGCTGGCTCTCACCGCTGCTGTGAATGATAAATCACCATCGCTAATAACATAGGGCTTACGCCAACCACCGACTAGGCAGAGTCGTTGAGAGCCCGGGGCCATGGCAATGATAAGAAGGGCAAGAGGAAAATACCCTACAGCAGATTTCAACAGCGGCAAACCCAACCAACACCCTTTCTTCAGGGCACCATTAGCACCTCCAGCTTAGTCGCAACATCAACTCCCTGGCACTTGTTTCGAGTGCGGAAAGGTTAGGCATCGTAGGCAAGATTGTCCCTGCTTTCAGCAGAAGCAATGACAACCATATCAACCGCCACGACCTCAACAGCAACAGAGGCAACAATATCAACAACCAAGACCTCAACAACAACAACGATAACAATACCCGTCAGCGAGACCTCCCCCACAGTAGTAGAGACAACATAACAGGCCGCAACAACGATCGTAAAGGGGACAGGCACCTCCCCAACAGGTTCAGGGTAGGTTCTACACATCCTAGCAAGATCCCTAGGCACCAAGAGGAGTTGTTGAGGTTATAGTTCTTGTCTCTACATGCATTGCACGTGTTTTGTTTGACTTTGGTGCATTCCATTCTTTTTGTTTCAGAGATTTTTTGTCAACCGACTGGTTTGCTGTTAGAGCCCACGCATGAGGGTTTGTTGGCGTCGACACCCTTGGGGAAGACTGCAGTATTAGATTTGTTTTGCGCGTCTTGCCTCGTCTTGACAGGTGAAACTTTCTTACCTGCTGATTTATATGTTTTACCGATGATCGAGTTCAATATTATCCTGGGCACGAACTGGTTGGCTGAGTACCAAGCAGTATTGGGTTGCTTCATAAGGATAGACACTTTCCATATACCCAGCATGCCACAATTCAAATTCGTAGCTGAGCTTAGTGGAGAACAATTGTTAGCCCTAATGTCTTCTATTATAGAGGAGTCGTTCGCCTTGTGCATCGACCAGCTGCCAGTCGTTTGCAATTTTTCATATGTATTTTAGGAAATTCCAGGATTGCCACCTCACTGACATACTGAATTTCAAATAGATCTTGTGTCTAGTACCGCACCTATCTCAAAGGCCCTGTACCTCATGGCACCGTTAGAGTTACGAGAGCTGCAAAAGTAGCTGGACAAATTGCGCGAGTTAGTCTTTCATCCGTCCAAATAGTTCAGCGTGGGGAGCATCAATACTCTTTGTGAAGAAGAAGGATAGTTCATTGAGGCTCTGCATAGATTATCCCGAGCTCAATAAGGTCATGATTAAGAATAAATACCCACTTCTGATGATTAATTACTTGTTCGACCAGCTGCAGGAGGCGCAATTCTTTTCGAAGATAGACCTACGGTCTGATTATCATCAAGTTCGTGTCCGGGAGGAGGATATTCCAAAAACAACCTTCAGGATGCGCTACGATCATTTTGAGTTCCAAGTTATCTCCTTTGGACTAACCAATGCACCCGCGGTGTTCATGCAACTGATAAACGAGATCTTTCATTCATATCTTGACCAATTTGTTATAGTATTCATTGACGACATTCTGATCTATTCGAGAACCCGAGAGGAGCATGAGTAGCATCTAAAGATTCCCTACAAACTCTCTGTATACACTAGCTCTATGCAAAGCTGGAGAATTGTGAGTTTAGACAGGAAGAGGTGAAGTTCGTCGGTCACGTGGTGAGAAGGCAATGAGTAGCAGTGGATCCGATGATGTGCACCTAAGGGGCCAATCCATAGATGCGTCTAAGATCTGGAGTTTTCTGGGGTTAGCGGGTTATTATCGTCACTTCATTAAGGGCTTCTCTCGCATTGCAACCCCGTTAAGCCAAATTGTTGTTAGTTTTCTTTGAATGTCGAACTGTAGTCCATTATTATTACTTTCTTATTTCCGTCAGGCGGTAATGGGTCACGTTGTGTATTTCTCCACAGTCGGATTGTCTTGCCACAATACGAGGAGCTCCTGGAAGAAACACATCTCATAATCTAGTGGCAGGATTGCTCGCTTCAATCTTGCCTTCATTTCCTCCCAATTGCCTATAGGAAAAAGTCACAACATTACAAGTCTTATTCAATAGCATACCACCAGCCTTGGGCCACACCCTTAACTTTTAGGGCAGCAAGCTTAATGACTTCTTCCATTTCATATATGCAGAAATACCACGCCATTGACTTTAGCAACTCATTGAAAACCTTGGGATCCATATTACTATAGTAATTCGGAATCTCAATCTTGACATAGTTGGCAGGATCCACAATGCGAACATTTCGCCCTTCTAGATAATTAGGATAATCCTGTCAAGGGTAGATCGGTGCTCTTATTCCCAGTTGTGTATTGCGATTTTCTTGGACCCTATTGCCTAGCTCATACTTAACCAAGATCTCTAAAATAAGAAAACTCATAAACATGAAAATCTAATAATAATCATTTCCTTGCGTAGAGATATATTTCCTAACATAGAATTTTTTATTTTAAAAAAAAGAAAAGTAGAAACAACCGAAAAGTGAAATGGGGCATTTTCTTGCGCACACATGTGGAGTGTGCACGTGTGAGATGGGGCACGATTGCATGAATTCTTCTTCCTTCTAATTCTTCTATAAAATTAAGGAAAGAATTCAGCGCCTTTCTCCCTTCCTAACCAATCCAACCTACACATGGCACCTCTCTATCACACGAAGGTGTGAAATTAGTATTTTCCTTCACTAATTGTGTAACCTGACACTGATTTCATGCTGAATTCCTTGATCAGATCTAAACTCCAACATAAAGAAAACATACCCATTCGATTCATAAATTCTCTGGAATTCATGAAAATTCCAAATCCTTAAAAATGAATAAATGGGAAAATCCCTAAATTGCTTTTGTCCAACACGCAAATTCAACTTCAATCATCAAAATCAAAGCGAGAGTGAGAGTGAACCCAAAAAAAAAAAAAAACCAAAAAATGAAAAACTCGCACCAATGCGCAGAGAATAGAGACGGGAATCATGAAAAAAATGGAAGTTTGGGGGAGGAAAAGGGACACACCTGCGTTCGGGAATGAGTAAACCCTAGGAACCTTTGAATGAGAAGATGAATTTCCTGAAATCGCTGTGAAGAAATGAAGGGAGAAAAAAAGCTCTCCAATCATATCACGTTTCACGACCAATTTCCTCGGCGAAAACGCTTGCTTGCGTGACTTCCGTCGGAAGACCAATGGCACCGCTGACGTGGATGAGATCCATCCCGTCCATCAGGTGCGGCATCCTTTGTTTTGATTGTGTGCCAAAAATCGGGATGATTAAGAACTCAGGTGGCTACTCCGTAGGAAAAGGTGAGATGGATAGGGAAATCCGACGGTTCAAATTGTCCAAATTTTGTGTGGGACCACTGTAGTTTTATATCTCATCTAGTCTGTTCATCTAATGAATAGTAATAGGATGAATGGATTTCCCAAAAATCAAGACTCATATGGGGTAGACTACGTGATTTGGAGGTTTTAGGTAAGGTTTTACAATATTCTTTTTAGTGTGGCCTTTCTAAGTATTCTATGGGAATGATTTATATTATGTATGGTCAAAATATAGTGAAGAACCTGATGGACGGTGTGGATCTTATATATGGTTATTTTCAATGGCGCTCAGTTAGCGCAAGTCAGGCAATACTCGTGCCTACGCGAGTCAGGCCAGCGTAGTCGGACGCGGTTTGACTATGACCCCAACACCAGCCAGCTAGATGTTGTAAAAGCTCTGTGGGCCCCACATGATGTATTTGTTTTATCCACGCCGTCCATCCATTTTTCCAGCTCATTTTAGGGCATGAGCTTAAAAATGATGCAGATGCAACACATAAAACAGTGGGGATTGAAGGCGGTCCTCCTGGCCACGTGAGTCAGGCCTACGCAGTCCTTTCTTGTGATCGTTTTGCCACTGTCACGACTCAGGAGACAACGTCAGTCACCCCCCACCGAGACACGTTCTAAGTTTTCTGATGATCAGAACCGTCCATATTGTGGAAGTCCATTTACAACTTGATCTCGAAATGGATTTAACTATCACTATCTTCAGAAAATTTTCAGCGGCTAAAATTCATCTTAAAAATCAGAGTTTCGGATCATCAATGAAGAATGATTTTTGGATAGTAAATTACTTACGTTAGTAACTAGAATATGAACGGCTAAAATCGTCCGATCGCATGAGAGGCGAGTGGCGGTGACTTGTGCACTGACAGTCAATCTCGTTAAAGGGAAAACGAAATCTAATTTTCTGATTGAATGTTACCTTAGCCCAGATGACGTAGGAAAGGACGTATTGACATGGAGCACGTATTCCTCATAAGTTATTTGGCTCTTTATAGAGATGCCTTGAAACCATGATAAAAATAATAATGTTGGGGAAAAATATGCTATTTCCATATACTCGGATGTGAAACGGACTAATTCTACCGACACTGACCCGAGATTTATGAGGCAACAGTTGAGTCCGAGATAATGTCATGCAAACACCAAGAGGTGGACGAATTAAGTTAGCTAGGTTGACGAGCTAGTAACGTCAGCATGAGTCAACTAAGGCCTAAAAGCTATAAGCCACATGATCCGCAGTGAAAACCGACTCATCATTGAGTCGGTTGCACTGTCAGTTATGGGATAGGAAAGGACGACGGTCACAAACTGAAACTGTTCCACCTGACAGAAGGCAAAAAGCTCGTCTCCATAAAGTCAGCCGAGACTCATTTGTTATTTGAGTAGGAATCGGTCGAGCCGAATAAAAAAAAGACGGTGTAAATGAAAACACTATCCCGGATATCTCACAAAAGGATCCTCGATCCCGATGGCCTCGGGATCGGATGGAGACCAAAAGCGGGCCAAAATCAAATCTCCATGATATCAGAAAGAGAATCACGGCAGGACTCCCCCACACCTATAAATAAGGAACCTCCATTTCGGTGAAAGGTACGCAACTCAATACTCAAAAAACGCCTTCTCATTAACCTAAGAAGCTGACTTAAGCATCGGAGGTTCCCTAGGCTAGAGCCAGGGTCTCCCTTTTGTTTCTCTCTTGTGCAGGTGATGAGCACGAGGGGAAGGCACACCATAATTTTGCATCAACAGTTTGGCGTCGTCTGTGGGATCCGTACGAAAAGTCATTTTTTACGTTTCAATCTAAAATTGAAAATTTGTTCTTATGGTGATGACTAGAAGGACGGTTCGAGAAGAAAAACTGAATGAGGTCGCAGTCACAGGGCCAGCAGGCGCAAGCGTAGTCCCAGTAGTTCAAATCCATCCAATAACCGTCAGGGTTTTCTGGCACGACAAACAACATCTGTTGCAACCAATAACCAGCGGAACCGCAACAATGGGCGGTTAGATCAGAAGGTTCAGGAGATCCGGTCCGATATGAATGTGATGAAGCAGATGCTGAAACAGATGTACCATCAATATATGCAGCCGCCTCAGCCAGGGCAGGTAGCACATGTCCCCTCACCAGCAGTCGATCCTCAGCTTACTGTTCCGAGATCATTCCATCAACTGAGTCAGCCTCAAGGTTCTCCCGAGCCAGCGCCGGCTCACTCAGCTACAGCCGTCTTGCCCACTACCGATCTCCGACACGAGATAAATCGAAGGAGACGTAGTCGCCCTCCCGTTGAAGGTACGGCGGACAGCAACGAGCCTTGGAAAGCTGACATCCAGGACTTCAAAAAGGAAGTGCGGGAAGAAATGGCGAAAGAGATGGCGGACATGAAACAGGGTCGAATGTACATCTGACCAAGTCCAAGGCAAAAGCATCCCCTTTCGTGGACGACATTATGCAGGCTCGGTTACCAGAAATGTTTCGACTGCCCCAAATCAGTCCTTTCATTGGAAAGACCGACCCAACTGAGCATATCGAATGCTTCAGAACCTACATGGAACTGCACGATGCCTCGGATGTCGTGATGTGTCGAGCCTTCTCTCTTACGTTGACCGACGTAGCTTGACTTTGGTTCAAACAGTTGAAACTGAAGTCTATTAATTCATTTGTCGAGCTCAGCGATGCCTTCCTCACTAACTTCATTGGTGGGAAAAAGCAACTGAAACCGCCCGCACACTTGAACAATATAATTCAAAAGCAGGAAGAGCTACTGAAAGATTACATCAAGTGTTTCAACTTCGAGTCTCTTCAGGTTCAAAAACATTCAGAAGAAACAGCACTCAACGCACTTATACAAGGAGACAAAGACAAACAATTCCTGGCATATCTGGATAAGAACTCGCCGGAGACTCTAGCGGAGTTTATGGATCGGTCGGATAAATATGCGGATGCCGAAGAAACGTGAATCATGCGTGAGACTGCCCAGAACCCAAAATCCTCGGTCAAAGAGTCAACCAAAAAAGAAGCTGACTCGACTGGAGGAAAGAAGCGTAAGGATGATCAAGCACTCGATGAAAGTCGGGAAAACGACCCGACCGAAAGTTTTCCACATATACCCCCCTGAATAAGCCTCAGGAGCAGGCGTCGATGGAAATCAAAAGTGAAGGCTTTGTCAACTGGCCCAGCAAACTCCGAGGCAATCCTAACCGGCGGAGTAAAGACAAGTACTGCCATTATCATCATGATCATGGGCACAACACAAGTGATTGCTATCACTTAAAGGAGGAAATCGAACGACTCATAAGAGAGGGCCGACTCAAAGAACATGTGGTGAGAGCCGGAACTGCGGAAGAACGTCCGAGAGAAAATCAACCTACAGAAGAATCCGGACTATTGTCGGTGGTCCTCGAGGCGGAGGCGATTCAAATAATGCTAGGAAAAATCACGCCAGGAGCATTAGTCAGCCTGGGTCCAAGGTTCTCATACTATCTCGGCCCTCGAAGGAAAAGAAGCGAGAAAAGTACTGTATTTTGTTCACTGAGGAAGACGCCCGATGTATCCATCATCCCCATGATGATGCGCTAATTGTCACCCTCACCATCGCTAACCGAAAAGTGTTCCATATACTCGTAGATACGGGTTCATCTGCAGATGTATTATTCGCTCAAGCATTCAACAAAATGGGAGTTCAACGATCAGCATTGAGTCCGGTTCGGACCCCATTGATCGAGTTTTCTGGCGGGCAGGTGCTCCTTGAGGGGATTGCCTCACTGCCACTAACTGTTGGGAATTTTCTGCATCAGACGATAATAATGGTCGACTTCCTGGTCGTCGACCAATCATCAGTTTACAACGCCATATTTGGCCGACCTTCTCTAAGTCTCCTGCAAGCAGTGGTGTCAACAGACCATCTTTCCATGAAATTCCCGACTGAATCGGGAGTAGGAGTAGTGAAAGGAGATCAGCAAGACGCTCGTCGATGCTATGCCACAGCAGTAAAAGCTTCGACCGAGATATCCATGATCGAGTCGCTGGATCCTCGAGTCAGAACTCATGAGCGAGGACAACCAGTGGAAGATCTCGTCTCGGTACATTTGGATGAGACAGACGAAACGAAGATGGTACAAATTGGTTCATCGCTAAAGTCACCCCTCAAAGACAACATGATAACGCTGCTCCGACGATATGTCGATGTATTCGCATGGAGCCATGAAGATATGCCTGGAATCGATCCTTCGGTCATGACTCACCGACTTAACATCGATCCGACCTATCGACCAATCCGACAGAAAAGACGTCCTCTCGGTCTCAAGAGATATGCTATCATCGAAGAGGAAGTCGGCAAGCTCATCAAGGCCAATTTCATAGAAGAAACTATCCAGAATGGATAGCTAATGTCGTACTTGTGAAAAAGGCCAATGGAAAGTGGCGCGTCTATATTGACTATACAGACCTAAACAAAGCCTGCCCCAAGGACAGCTTCCCTCTTCCGAGGATTGATCAGTTGGTAGACAGTACAGCAGGGCATGAGTTACTTAGTTTTATGGATGCTTATTCCAGGTACAATCAAATTGTAATGCATCAATCTGATAAGTCTAAGACTACCTTTGTCACCGATAAAGGTCTTTATTGTTATCGTGTGATGCCATTTGGTTTGAAAAACGTTGGAGCGGCTTATCAAAGGTTGGTGAACAAAATGTTCGCTCGGCAGATCGGCCGAACCATGGAAGTATACATTAACGACATGCTCGTAAAAACCATACGCGCAGCCGATCATATAGCCAACCTAGAAGAAATGTTCCTGATCTTAAGGAAATACAGAATGAAGTTAAACCCGAGTAAATGCGCTTTCGATGTAAGCTCGGAAAAGTTCCTCGGATTCTTAGTCAGTCAGCGAGGAATTAAGGCAAATTCTAAGAAAATCAAAGTATTACTTGACATGGAGTCCCCAAAGACATACAATGGTTGACCGGACGAATAGCCATACTCAACCGCTTCCTATCGAGAGTCATCGACAAATGCTTCCCCTTCTTCAAATAGTTGAAGAGACGGCATACGATGGAATGGACGGAAGAGTGTGAAGCAGCGTTCCAACAGCTGAAGTCTTACCTTGGGTCACCACCTCTTTTGTCAAAACCCTAGTCAGAAGAGGCTTTATTACTATATCTCGCCGTATCAGATGCAACAGTTAGTTCGGCCTTGATACGTGAGCATGATGGGAAGAAATTGTCAATATATTATGTCAGCAAAGCATTATTACCAGCAGAAACAAGGTATCCCCCCTTTGAAAAGGTAGCCCTGGTATTGGTAGTTTCTTTGCGACGACTTCGACAATACTTTCAAGCTCATACCATCATCGTTATGACCGACCTTCCATTGCATCAGATCCTTCAGAAACCAGAAGCTTCGGGCCGACTTACGAAATGGGCTATTAAGTTAAGTGAATTCGACATACAGTACAAACCGAGAGTCGTCATTAAAGGACGGGCTGTGGCCGACTTCATTACTGAAGTAACTCCATAAACGGACCTAGTAATCGAGCCTGTCTCGGCAGTCGAAACATCAACATTTGCTTCTCCCGACCCATCACTCCGCCTGATCCCCTGAAAACTCTTCATTGACAGTTCTTCCAACTCTAAGGCAAGCGGGGCTGGGGTAGTCTTAGAAATTCCTGATCAAACCTATATGCAGTATGCCTTACGACTTGGATTCAAAGCCTCAAACAACACAGCAAAATACGAAGTTTTATTGCTCAGCCTTCAACTCGTGGTAAGCTTGGGCGTAACTCATCTTAATGTCTTCAGCGATTCACAGTTGGTCGTTAACCAGGTCACTGGTATTTATCAGACACGGAAATAACAATTGAAAGCGTACACAGAAAAAGTGAAAGATTTAATGGGCGGGTTTCAGTAATGTGTAGTGACTCGGATCCCTCGGACCGAAAACACCAAAGCCAATCTATTAGTAAAGCTCGCCTCTGCGGAGAGGACGACATACCCGGGTCGGTTCCAATTGAGCATGTAGCTAAGCCGAGTATCAGTGAGCCTGTTAAATCGACTGTACACGCTATTGATTCGGAACCCACCTGGCTCGACCCTATCGTCCAGTATCTCGGCAATGGAAAGTTGCCCGAAGATCGCATCGAGGCCCGACGACTAAAGATCTGAGCATTACACTACACCATTTTGAACAGGGTACTGTACAAGAAAGGCTTTTACGCTCCCTTACTACGATGCCTAGAGCCCCATGAAGCCAACTACGTGTTAAGGGAGATACACGAAGGAATATGTGGAAACCACTCAGGAGGGAGAGCACTCGCCCACAAAGTCTTACGTCAGGGGTACTACTGGCCCACTATCCAGCACGACACTCAAAAGCTTGTTCAAAGATATGACAAGTGTCAGCGGTTTGCGGTTTGCGGTTATCTCGAGATAGCCTCCCGATGAATTGACTCCCATGACTGGTCCTTGGCCGTTTGCGTAATGGGGAATCAACATCATCGGACCACTACCAATGGGGAAATGTCAGACTAAATTCGCTGTCGTACCTGTTGATTATTTCACAAAATGGACCGAGGCCAAACCCTTGGCAACAATAACTGAACAGAAGATCACAGACTTCATTTGGAAAAACATTGTGTGTCGGTTCGGGATACCTCGAGCTATCATTACCGATAATGGAAGACAGTTCGACAATGAACGGTTCTGAGAGATGTGCATTAACCTCAGAATTCGAAATGTGTATGCCTCGCCTCATCACCCTCAGACGAATGGACAAGTTGAAGCAGTCAATAAAATTATCAAGCAGCATCTCTGCACTAAGCTCAACCGAGCTAAAGGAGCGTGGGCCGAAAAACTTCCAAAAATTCTATGGGCCTACCGAACTACCGCTCGGACAGCCACTAGAGAAACTCCGTTCTCTGTAGCTTGCGGATCCGAGGCAATTACCCCGGTCGAGATTGGATTGCCTTCAGCACGAGTCAGTACGTTTAATGAGGAAGACAATGAAGAACTCCTTTTTCTAGGGCTCGATCTCGTGGAAGAACAAAGAGAAATGACTCGAATACGAATGATGGCTTGGCAGAGACAGGTAGCTCAGTTCTATAACGCCTGAGTTAAAATCAGGCGATTCTGAGTTGGAGATATGGTTCTCCGAAAAGCATTCCTAAACACAAAGGAGGTGGGATCGGCCACATTGGGACTTAATTGGGAAGGACCCTATGTCGTCTCGAGTACCATTCGTCCAGGGACGTATCGGTTAGAAGACTTGAATGGACAGTTATTGCCTCATCTTTGGAATGCCGAACATCTCAAGATCTACTACCCTTAGCTCGGTATTCAAAGCAAAAAGAAATATAAAATGAGTCATATGAATAAAACTATGTACATTCTTTCATCAGTATAAGTGCTTTTACATCGGTTAGATAGTCAAAATCCATTACAACGTTGTCTCAAGAAAATAAAAAAGATAAAACTAAGGCAGGGATAGTCGGTCAGGACAGCAAAGGACGCTGTCGAGCCAGCCGCGAAGCCCGACATTACTCCAGTGTAAGTACAAAGTCTTGAAGCTCGGTACTATGCTGGTGTGAGTGCCAAAAATGAAGCTCGGCTACTGCCTCGCGGTCGGTGCTACTCCCGAAGCAGTCCCATAGGCATCAGTCTCTACTCCCGAAGCAGTCCCAGAGACACCAGTCTCGTCTCCGGCAGCAACGGCAAGCGACGTCAGTCGGACCAACATCTGGATCCTTAGAACACGAGGCAGAACCCGAGACACTTTCGTCAAATCCCGAGAGATCAAGATCGGGGAAAGCATTCTTCATTTGTTTGATACAAGTCGTATATCCGCTTTGGAACAAGCGATCCCTCTCATCCTCGAATTCCTGGGACTTGAGAAAGGCCTGTACAGCCCGGTCCTTAGCTTCCTCGGCCTCCCTGGCCTCATCTTGAGCTCGTTGAATGAGCCCCGCAGCCTCGGCTTTGGCTCGAGCCAGTGTGCCTTCACAAAAGGCATGAATTTTAAGAATTCACGCACTCTCTCCCTCAGCTACGGACAGCAGTGATGACACTCAAGCGACCTCGGCTTTTGCGTCTTCGGCAGCTATCCTAGCGAGAGCCGCCTCACTGGTCAAGACACCGATCCGAATCTCGGCGATCTCGCATCGCCCTTCTGCCTCGGCCACAAGATTCTGAAGCCTCTGAGCTGCGGATAACTCCAAGCAAGCCTTGACCAAGTAGGGGGCAAGCTGCAAAAGACAAATGCGAAGTCATGATAAGTGACCGAGACAAGAAGCAACAAAAGAAATGAAAGGAAGGGATAAAAGACTTTTACCTCAAAGAGTACCTTCGTTGTATGACCAACGGTTTGTGTCATGGGGGCATTGTAGAGGCTGACAAAGTCTTTCTCGCTCCATGGTCTATGGCCCAGGGAACCATCCCCGACACAACCGCTTGGAAGGGCGACGACTCCTGTTGAGTCATCTCCCCTCTTGAAGACTCAGCTCTCGTCTCCTCTCTCTGCCTCGGAACCTCCTCTGAAACAGGTCCTGGCTCAAGAGCCGACCGAGATTCAACGGCTACCGTGTCCTCCGCTTCCACCTTCTCGTCCGGATCGGAAAGCACGACCACAGTAGGGGCAGAGGAACCTGCGGGTTCCTTCTCCTTCGGTGTTGTCTTCTGCTTCTTGGAAGGCCGAAGCTCCGATAGAAGGACCGATTGCTGGGGAGCCTTCATTTTGGAAGTCGACTTAAGGGGAGGCCGAGCTTCAGCCATATCTGAAGGAACCGGTTTAAGAAAGGGTTGAGCTTCAGCTAGATCTGAAAGAAGAGCAAAACAAGTTAGACGAAGCTCAAGGAGGATATGAAGATGCAGTAAGGGTTACATGTGACAAACGAGTTTAAACCTATAAGATGAAGGCGCTCCGGCTGCAGGAGTACCTTCCAGGACCGATCTTCCAGACTCAACGCTCTCAAGTCCTTGACCCGAGCTAAGGCGCTGGATTCGAGATTCTACCTCTTCTTCGGAATGTCTGCTAAACCCAAGTCCGTCAGACTCAAAGCATTATGACGTGAAAAGAGAAGAAAAGGATATGCCGAGTCACCTGCTTTGCGAAACGCCCGAGGTATACGAGCCTCGTAGAGCCCAGATTCGGCCGTCTCCCAGCGACCACATGCCTGGAACCAACGTTCTCTCCAATGTTTGTTAGAAGTAGGAGGATTGGTTATTAAAGAGCCGCCTTTGCCCCGCCAAACGCTCAAGATATAAAAGTCGGGATGGTTCGGGTTTGCCGGCACTTGATCACTACAAGAAATTCCACTTTTACCTACGAAAAAATTCATAGGTAAATGATATGATTTCGTAGGTAAAACGTTTTACCTATGAAACATTTCGTCAGTAAATTCGTTGGTAAAAAGCCGTGGCTAAAGACTTTTACCGACAAAAAATGTCATCGTCGGCAATGTTAAGGCTTTTACCTACGAAATTAAAAACTTTGTTAAGACTTGTACCTATGATATTTTTCGTAGGTAAACACTGTGTTAAGACTTTTACCTACGAACATTTTCGTAGCTAAAAACTTTGTTAAAACTTTTCCCTACAAAATTATTCGTAGGAGCAAACGGTGTTAAGACTTTTACCCACAAACGTTTTCATAGCTACTAACTTTGTTAAAACTTTTCCCTACGAAATTTTTCATAGGTACAAACTGTGTTAAGACTTTTACCTACGAATGTTGTCATAGCTAATAACTGTGTTAGTACTTTTACCAACGAAATTGTGCGTAGGTACAAACGGTGTTAAGACTTATACCTACAAAAGTTTTCGTAGGGAGAAACCGTATTAAGACTTTTTACCTACAAAAACTTTCGTAGGTAAAAATGTCGATGAAACTTTTACCTACGAAAATTGTTGTAGGTAAAAGTCTCTCTCTTCTTTCTTTTTTTTTTTTTCCATAAAACAGTAAAAATTCCTGTTATACACCTGTTACAATATATTTCACTATATTCACATTCCCATTTTTCCAAGCAAACACAAATTACATCCATACATACACAAATCATCTTATCCACATTACATTCATTCATGCACAAATACATATAAGGTGTAAAAGAAGAAATCATAGAATAATTGTAGTAGAAGAAATAAGAAGATCAATGCATAGAACAAAACCTTTATTATCAAAAGTAGAGCATCCAAGCTTGAAATGAATGTTTTTATGTAAATGTCTTACAAATGAACCCATTCAGCAAGCATTAATGTACCAGCCTGCAATTGGTTGAAGATATTTATCAAATTTCCATCAACCAAGGCCTTTGCATCTTTCAGCACTTCTGCATCTTTCCAATTAACAACCTAGATAAATCAACTACCAGCATCACACCATTAAAGACAACCAAATTAAAGGTAATGACAGTCACAATCCAACAAGCTTTTGGCACAATCAGTTCTACCACATAAATAGAAAATCACACTTAAATGCTCTAATGACATCATTGGGCTAATGCTGCCAAAATGAAAGACACATTTGACACTTGCAGAAACAAGTTGCAGAAGGCAGCAATGACAGTCTAGGACTAGACAGAGAGATTGGAACAGAGCACATAGCAAAAAAGAGACTTCACCTCAAAATTGCATTTTAAAATTCAAGTGATATATTTACTTGTAAAGTATTTCTGCAGAGGTAGCTTTCAGGCATAACAACCTTGGCAAGATGTGATGGTTGATATATGTGGCATACAAGTAACTCAAATTAATCTGTCAACACCAACTTAGATGCATCATAATCCAAAAATTACCTTGATTTGATTACCAAACTAGCCAATTGGTGGACAAGTATCAGATGGTTAAATTTGAAAAAAAAATAAAAAAATCCAAACTGTTAAACAAATAAGTTTCCACAAATCAAGGTTAAGATTGTTGAACCAATCTGATTTTCAGATTATAACCTCTATCTACAGTGAACCCCACAATTTGAATGGCATAATGAGATAATGCACGTCGCGTTTACAAATCTCTAAGTGCCTGTGCATCATGCATCAAACTGTCCTAATTTCACTAGGGCAGAATAGTATAGAAACAACAACCAACTCATTTTGATTTCATTTTTGAGTGCTACGAAACTGAGGATGTGAACCTCATTTTTTTCTTTACCCATTTTGGGACTATTTCATTGTCCTGGTTAAAACTCAGATTCTTAAAGTGAAGAGTCTGAAGACCATCCTAGTGAAGGTGATAAGATCAAAATTTATTCTTGGCATCACGTAGTTGATCTTCAAGGCATTTATCCTCATCCCCACTGCTCTTACTGATCACACCAGCAAGAGTACTGCAATGAATAAACTCATTAGGGGAACAAAATCCCATTGTGCATGTAAGTTGGGGCATGGATTCTTCACTATGAAGAGATTTCTGCACATAAGGTAAAGTTCAGGTTCGGTCGGGTTGAGGATTTTGAATTTACACTATACTGTGGAGAAGGAACAATTGAACATTTTGAATTATGTTATGGTAATTGATATCCACTTCTTTCATATCACAGACACCTGATTCTTTCCATTCATGCAAGCATTTATCGAGCTCTGCTCCGTTGCAAGCACCAAGGTATCAAATCCACCATTTTACCAGTATATAGTTTAACCTGCATTTTGTAGACATTGTAAGACAATACACCGCAAACATCTGAGTTTATTAAAAAGTTGGAGGAAAACTGATATAAAATCCAACATGTACTGTCAAAGAGTATTTTGTTGGCTGATTAGTTTAATCCATCACTGTTAGTAGCACTGGAATCAGTGATGTAAGTACCTTTTCTTCTGGTAGAGCAATGAAAATAGACCATTGGTAAAATGAAGGTGAAAAGGATATCTCAAAGTGTATTCCATCATTAGAAGTTTTAACTAAATTTGTTTGGTGCAGACAACCGAGGACAAGGTTTCATTAGAAAACTCATATCCATCTCTGTTTTAGATGCTCCATTTCCAACAGGTGGGAGATCTCCAATTGTATCTCTCACAGTTATTGCACGAAAGGGTGCCCCTCCAGCTGTATTCCTGACGACAGCATATTGTACATCCCCTGGTAATGTGATTTTCAGTTCTGGGCCTGCAAAGACATGCATTGGTTCTGGCCACTCTGGGAGTGTCTCTTCTGGAGAAGCTGCCCATTTGAATGCTCGTTTCCGAGTCTGAGAAACACCAAAGGCTCCAGCCTCTAGAACACCAAATCTCAACTAAAAAGGCACACACAGAAATTATATAGTTGCTTTACAAGAGAAAAAGAAGAAGAAGAGAAGATCCCAAGTACATGCAAAGGGATAATACCTGATAACCCATTTCAAGAAGTGAAGCAAGTGTTAATCGAAATGTCTGCCCTTTGTTAAAAGAAACAAAATTCCTCACGTTTTCTAAAAGAAAAAACTTTGGCCGGAAGTAATCGGCAAAGAACAAAAATGAGTACATTGGGAAATAAGCCTTGTGAGGAAATAAAAAGCTTACTTCATTAATTCAAATTCACCATCAGGTGGCACAAAACTAACAGTCTTTTCCAAGTTAAACCTTGTCATCATACATTGATGGAAAGTAACATCAATGAGCTCAATCGTCTTTCCACTAAAAGAAGTAGAGCATCTTTCAGGGACAAGTCACCAAAAGAATTAGGAGAACCTAGAAATTATCAGTTTGTAGCTAAAACAGACCACATATAACAGAGAGGTAACTGCAAATTTTAAGAAAAATAATCCCTTCAAAAACCAAGTTAGAACACTTGTTGCAGAACATGGAGAACAAGCATTGCACTAGTCAGCCAACAAATGTATTTAGCAAAGCTGACGCAGGGATGAACGTGATGAGGATAACTACTCCAAATCCACGGAGCTTCTTTGGACTCCTCACAGAGACTTCTCGAATCCACGAGGAAAGAAAGCAGAAAATAGAAATAAATTTTAATAAATTTGTAATGACTCGAAATTTTCCGTACAAGGGCTCGAGTACCACCTCGACCAGAAATCACTTAGGATTAAATCCTTTAGAAATTTGGCAAAGTTAACTAAGTGCTAAACTAGATTAGCCATGAAATCCGTTGAAATCGCTTTAAATACGATCTGCAAGACCCAAAACTTGTAGAATCATTGACGCTAGGTTACCCTAAAGTCTAGGATCAAACTCATTACCCGACTGCTCTCGGAAACACATTGAAACTCCGTATCAGGTCTAGACCGCATATCGGGAGTTCGAACACTACGAAGTTAAGGACTTAGGACCGCCTCGTTGGGCTTGACAACCATCTCAGAAATTAAATCCAGACAGTGTCTCACGGCTGTTCGCTCGAGTCTAGAGCGAGAGAGTGTGAAAACCCTAGTTTTCTTTACAAAATAAATATCTTGAATAGTGATCTGACACGTGTCGCTTGCGGACATTTTGTAAGCAACCAGACCGTCAGAATCTGACCCAAATACACCCTCGGATCAGGAAAAATTTCATAAACATTTACATGTATTTGGAATTTCTGATCGAAGTCCGCTGACCATTGAACTGAAACTGGTCCGCCACGTGTGATCTGGAAACCCTACTGGAACGAAAACTTAACTTCACCTAGATCCAGGATATGTGAGCTTAAGTCCGACTTTTGACTCAAGGAGGCCCACCAGAAACCCTCCGTTGAGCTGAAACAATGTCGCTTTGGTTATAACATAAGTATACCTTGAACTTAAGTCTATTTCAGAGAGTTTTTAGGCTATATAAGGACCTTAGAGCACCCTCTCTCACAGCCATACGAATTTGGAAAAAATTCTAAGTAAGAAGAGAGAAAAAGAGATAGAAAGTGTGAGAGAAGTGGGAGAATCTCCCTGTGACTGTTTCCTGCCTCTACCTTAGCTCCACCACTCCATTCTTGCCGCTTTCCCAATGATACCGACTTCGTTTTAAGATAAGAAACCCTAACCCTAAATCTGTTTTGGGGTGTGAAGGTTATAGGTTATGAAATAGCTAACCGGTTTCACTCTTTAGGCTACAAAACTGCCGAATACGGAAGCCTAACGAACCTAGCTATTCGTTGCGATTCTACGGTATAAGGTGAGGACTTTAGGTGTATAGGTTGCGGTTTTCAACGCTTTCAATGTCAGATAATGATAGATTCATGATCTTCATGCGATTGCACATGTATAAAGTGCTTTCTGTTTTCTGTTTCGATTAAAGATGTAGATTATGGAATTTTACATACTCTAGGTATACGTAAAAATACTGTATACGTATAAATTTTGGAAATGTGTTTGCCATGATTATTTGTTTTATGAATATATGGTATATGGATAAAATACTTATTTGGCGAAAGGATTCGCCATAATACATGTTTGCTGATATACACTAGGTATGTAGAAATAGTGTATTGTAGAAAGTATCGTATATGTATATAATTTGGAGAGGTGTTGGCCATGACTATTTGCTGTATGAATATGATATACATGGATAAAATACTCGCTTGGCGAAAGGATAGCCCTAATTCATATTTTACTAGCATACATCATGTATGTTGAAATAGTGCTCTTAAGTGTTTGTGAAAATGCTTGTGAGAGTAAGTGCTTAGATGTTAATGCCTTAGATAGGTGTTGAGATGGGATTCTCAACTACCTTAGAGACCTGTATGATTTCCTCCATGTGGCTGTTTACTTTAGGCGCTTACTTAGGAAACACATGTGTTTGTATTCTTGTTTACATAGTGTTTTATAATATGCTTTATAACATGCTTGATTTACTTGTCTATTATGCTTTACTCTACATGTTCTAAATAAGTATTGATTGAGTTTGGGACTATGTCTATAGTCCAGACATTCGGTACCAGACTTGAGATCGTGGTTGAGATTCATTTTGCCACGTGAGATGTGTTCGACGAACCCGAGTCGTACTTTGGTTGACGATAGTGGTTGGCCACACGAAGTGCTTCTGCGCTTCATATCGTTCAACTTGTTGTGCGCTCAAGCTAGCCGAGCACGTCAAGTAACCCGTTATGTCTTATGTACGTTCACCATGTTTGGTCGCTACTGCTTGAACCTAGGGTACCAAACTTACTAGTGGAATCCCGTTAACCATGGTACCTCGATCCGCTAAGACTCATGAGCTGGGCATGGTGGTATGGGACACCA
>JAJHSJ010000012.1:48912285-49112285 GCA_021015155.1 Magnolia officinalis
GGTTGGCAAAAATCCGGATGTTACAGATCCGTACCTTCTTGATGCCTTAATTTGGATCAAGGGACACTGGTGAGGAACCGCCACATGTCGCAACGAACCTCGTGATCTGGATAATGACTCGTGATATAATGGCGGTATCCTAGCTTCGCCAACTTGCTGTATGAACTGAGACTAATAATCACTTGGCTAATCATGCATATCCTAGGAAAGGTTGCGATTTGACGTTGGAATTGCTTGTGAGGGAGTGCTGACATTTACGAAATATGCATGGAAGTCGCTTGTGAGGGAGTGTTGGATTGTGAGGAGCATACACCATTTCATCATGGTATACTATAACGCCTCAGTTTTTGAAACCTGAGTATATGACTCGTTCTCCAAGAATCCGAGTGTTAACCTTTAAAATTCAGTGTAAATTTGAACCGCTTATCATTAATCAGAGTTAGCAGCAAATGTTGGCGAAATAGACCATGCATTGAATAAAAACATTCTGATCATCACAAAATTTCAAATGTAGCGCCCATACAGGACTCATACAATCATAAATAACAAAGTTCATTAAATAAAGATAGAAATCTATCACATAATAATAGAGCTCAACATGTGTCACGCCTCAAACTCGGAAACTGGGCTCACAAAATTCCCGATCGCCGAATCCGGCGCCGACAGCCTCCGTAGAACCCCATTCTCGGCTCCTAGCGCCCATACGCCATGTTCCAATCCTGGGATGATACAAGGAGGATTTTCAACATCAGTTTAATTCGTAATACGCATAACCAAAGGCATAACCCACAAACAACAACCAAAAACTCCATCACATTTTCACTATGATAAAAAACTTTACAAGTACAATGAGCATAAAGGGAAATACAATGATGATAGACAAAAAACTCCAAAATGATCGGTTATGCGCTCCAGCCTCAGCGCTGCTGCTGTCCAACGTCACCTACACGCAACGGTCGTGCATAAGCTTATAGAAAGCTTAGAGGGTGGTGAAAGTGTGTGTGTAAGGTAGTAATGCAATTATGAAATATCAGAGTAATGCGGAACAAGCTGGTGAATCCATGAATACCACTAGCTGTACCAAGGCTATGCGATGCAAGATATGAATGATGTCGGCCATACCAAGGCCATGCGATGCGAAATGCAACTCAAGCATACAAATCCTCATCTAAGTCCACATATTAGTACAACTCATCTTTGGAATATAACCGGGGTCTAGTACACTCCAATTAGATTACCGCCCCATCGCGCGCAACAATGTTAGTGGAAAAGACCTCACTATCCGCCTGCCAATATCAGGCTCGGCTCGTCGATAGCGGACCCATTCCTCGAACTGGTCAAACTCAGCCTAGCATTGCCCCCTCCTCTCGGGTGGGTAAGGCCGCACCCCCTTCTAACCGACCACGACATAGTGGAAGCACAACCATCTGGTAATCGGCACTTACGCTCCTACACCCACTCGATTTACATTGGAGCAACCTCTTGGTACCATAAGGGTTAGGGACTTTCACCCAGGGAATCTATAGCACCCCATGTAGAACAAGATTTTCGGTATCCAATCCTGCCAACCATGATATGCCTGTGGAGGCTACGACCCTGATGTCGCTAGGGTGTACGGTAACCATGTCACACAATGCAAAATGCATGAATCACATTATCCAGTCATGCAGCAATCCTACGCGTATCGTGCGCTCATGTGGGGCAACACCGCCTAACCGGGAGCCCCCTAAACAGTCTGCCCGAAGGCATATGCTATGATCAGTCACTTCTCAAATCAAGCATACATATGATGCGTATGATCATGAATCATGGAACTATACTAAACATGTTATATGGGATAAATGCCGCTCATAACGAAGATGGGCCTAGGCGGCCTACAAGTATGGGCATAACAATGGGCCCTAGGGAGAATTATAATGCGGACATTTAACTAACATTATTCGACAATGTGGACGTCGAACCAACATTGCTCCCAAGGCACGACTGTCATAACATCATTACACAAACCATGGTAGGGTCATACATCTTAATGGACTTGTGTACATCCAATTGGGCTTCGACCCATGAGCCTTAGGTACAACGAATGGGCGTATAACATGGGCCTTGAGTATATCAGGTGGGCCTCAATGGTTGGGCCTTAACTACATCAATATGGGCCTAATCATATGGGCCTCATGCATATCAAGGTGGGCCTCAACGGATGGGTAACAAATAACCCAAGATGGGCCTCATACATATATCAAAGTGGGGTCCACTTGAACTATAGATCTGACTCATTCTTTAGCTCATGCCAACAAAAAATGAGCTTCTACGATGGTTGGACGGATTGGATGCAACCCATGCATCATGGTGGGGCCCATGAAAGCCCACCATCTGGTATATTACACAATATAATATATATATATATATAATATATAATATACAATAACATATTATATATATATATACACACACACACACACATGCACAACCCTACATGTACACACACGCACCCACACGCAACACACGCACCCACCCACACATGCACGCACACACACCCAGGCGGACGGTGGAGATAAAACACATAAATCATGTGGGCTCCATGTGGGGCCCATCGTAATGTTTACTTCCCATCCAACCCGTTCATAACGTCACGCAGACCTAGATGAAGGGTAAAAACAAATTTCAGCTTGATCCGAAACTTCTGTGGCCCCAAAAAGAATTTCAATGGCAGGCCTCTAATCAATATTGTTTCCTATGATGTGGGCCACCTGAGCTTTTGATGGGCCTGCTGCCTTTTGATAGCAGCAGCGCTGCTACTGCCCACTTTTTTTTTTTTTTTTATCTACAGAAAATCGCATGTGGGGCCCGCTACCTGAGAATCCACTCTCCGCCCAATGGATTCTAGGGCTCGAAATACACCAAACGAGTCTAATATTCGGCATTTTTGGCGTGTAGAAACAGAAAGGTGGGTCCTAATAGCCTTAAACAGTATGAAACATAGTTTTTTTTTATGGTATGGCCCGCTTAATTATCAGATCAGCCTCATTTTTCGGCTCAATGCCTAAAATGAGTTGGGAAAAAGGGTGAACGGTGTGGATTTCCTGTACACATCAAGGTGGGGCTTGTACACGAGACCCACCCTAAAAGCCAAAGACCCGCTGTGTGCTGATGGTCCACACCCAGTACACATACTCCATATTAGCCACCTTCACGGGGACGATACCAAGACCTCCAGCGTTCAAACGAGGTATCTTTCACTCGGTCAGCCACTTGAGCTATGGGGCTGGGTGGGCCCACATCAGAACACACTTCATTGGTGGCCGCCCCCCACCATTAGCCACCTCAAGGTGGGCCCCAATGGATGGTTGGGATGGCACAAAATATCATGGTGTGTCCCACATAGATGGGGTCCACCGGTAGATGGCATGGATAGAATACATACATCCTAAGTGGACCATAAATATAGAAAGAGAGAGAGAAAGGGGGAGACATCGGCAATATCGGAGGGGCCCCACCACTATGGGCCCCTCTTGAACATGAGTATACATCAAGGTGGGTCCCACTACATGTGGCCCTTAAATCAAACAAATGGATGAAAACAAAAATCCAAAAATCACACACCGTTCCTTCTTGATCCTCAGGCTTCCTTTGCTCCTTAGCTTCGATTCCAACAGAGGAGATGAGATTTAGATGGTGGAGATGGGAGATGAGAGGGTGGGCCACACTTGTGGTTTTTGAGAGAGATGGGAGAGGCTTTGGACGTGGGATGCTTCTCTTGCTTAGGAGTGTTTGAAAATGAGAGAGTGAGAGAGAGTTGTAAAGAGGGATGGGTGATGGATGTGTTGATGTGGTGAGTGATGGGTGTAAGAGTATCTTTTTGACTTTTGGGGTAAAAAGTGTAAGAAAAGTATGGCTTGTGTAAGAGCTTTTTGACTTTAGGGGTTTCTTGGGGAAGGGTGTGAGGTGATGTGTACTTGACATGATGGGATTGATTGATAGATGATTGATGTGACCTTTTGTAGAGATTCTCTCGGAATTCTTACGCACTGCGTTTTCCTCGCACCGAACGCTGGCCCACATCTCCTAATCAGAGTATCGCCTCGGTGAGCGAGTCACGGCATCGGAACCGCCGCGACGGTGCGGTCGCAAGGGCACTAGTCTTGGGTTGAGTCGACTCGGGTTGACTGCGTGTGAATTAAGGTCACGCGCAAATACCGGTTAAGGGTCGAAGGTTGCCGAAATTCGACCGGGAAGATCGTGGAAGTCTAAGGAACTGTACGGTCTAGGATATAGGGCTTACAACATGGGCAGTAGGGACCCCATCTAGCTCTTAGTTCTACCCGATCTGCTCTAGTGACCCAGAGAACGACATCGGCTCGCTCTACACCTGCATCAACTGTTACGGTTTGATAGCGTCAATGGCTATCACAGTGAGGAGTACCCTCTAAGATTACACACTACCACATTAACTAAGCTTTGTTCCAGATAATAAAACATTCAAAACAATTCACAAATGCGATCTTGTTTATGTGCATAGATGCATGAGTGCACGTCAACTGGGGATACACATCCAATTGGCCAAGTGAATGGACCTTTTAGACAATTAGTCCATTCATGCAAGAGAATGGGCCTTTCAAACAATCGGCTCATTCAACTTACAAGACAGTGGGCCTTTCAAACAGCCGTCTCACTTAGACATGAATGGGTCTTTCAAACAGTCAGCTCATTCATGCCTGAGGATGGGCCTTTCAAACAGTCGGTTCATTAAGGCAGGAGAATGAGCCTTTTAAATAGTCGGCTCATTCAACCTGCATGGGAACGGGTCTTTCAAAAAGTCAACCCGCTCAAGTAAGACAATGGGCCTTTCAAACAGTCGACTCACTTAAGTAATGAATGGGCCTTTCAAATAGTTGGTCCATTAAGCAAGAGAATGGGCCTTTCAAACAGTCGACTGATTCAACTTGCAAGGGAACGGGTCTTTCAAATAGTCAACCCGTCCAAGTAAGATAGTGGGTCTTTCAAACAATCGGCTCACTTAAGCAATGAATGGGCCTTTCAAATAGTCGGCTCATTCAAGTAATAAGATTGGTCTTTCAAACGGTTAACCCATTTTTAATCAGAGAATGGACCTTTCAAACAGTCGGTCCATTAAGAAAGAGAATGGGCCTTTCAAACAGTCGGCTCATTCAACTTGCAAGGGAAGAGGTATTTCAAACAGTCGACTCGTCCAAGTAAGATAGTGGGCCTTTCAAACAGTCAGCTCACTTAAGCAATGAATGGGCCTTTTAAACAGTTGGTTCATTCAAGCAATAAGATGGGTCTTTTAAACAGTTAACCCATTTTTAATAAAAGAATGGATCTTTCAAACAGTCGGTCCATTAAGCAAGAGAATGGGCCTTTAAAATAATCAGCTCATTCAACTTGCAAGGGAACGAGTCTTTCAAACAGTCGACCTGTCCAAGTAAGATAGTGGGCCTTTCAAACAGTCGGCTCACAAAAGCAGTGAATGGGCCTTTCGAACAATCGGCTTATTCACACTAAGGGATGGGCCTTTCAAACAGTCGGCTCAACCTTAATAAAGGAATGGACCTTTCAAACAGTTAGTCCATTCAAAAATAAGAGTGTTATGTATGCATGATTATTATTATTCAATTTTTGCGAGTAGCCAGTTTAGGTAGATATTCAAATAAGTGTCATGGTTCAAGGTTTATAAGCATGCATTACATATTTATCCTTTAGGAAAAAATTGGCATACCACATATATAAGTTTCCACAAAATAGGTATTGAGCATGTAATTAAATTTAATAACCATCGTAAATAGTCATGAAAATGGAGTCATTAATTATTAGGTAAAAATTAGAGTTGAACTAACACATGAGTTAACATGGAAGAGGAAAGCTCAAGGGGTAGAATCCTCACCTTATGACTTAGTTTTCATTGTCAGATACTGTGTGTGCTTCTTAGGATTGAATCCTACTCAATTGAAATCACAAGAGGTTGGCTCAATCTTAGATGGGTTGTCTTGATTTTTTTCTATAGCTTAAGTATGGCGAATTCGAAGAGACTTGTAAGGTTCCTACATATTCAAATAAAATTTAGAATTAAATGCTTTCTACTCTCATGACTTTATAACTTAAAATATAGAGGTGCTGCTTACCTATCCCACTGAGTCAAACCCAACTCGGATTTGGTTCCAAGCACCACTCAACACCTATTGAGTCAACTCAAAACTGGCCTTGCGTGGTAACCAGCAAGTCGAGGTAACCGCATACCCACCCCTCCTCTCTTTCTCCTCTTCCTCTTCTCCCTCCTTCTGCCTTTCTTTTCTTCCTCCCTACTGGAATGTCCAGCAATGGGTCTAGACAACCCAAACCCGAACCAGGTCCAAGCCTGACTTGGACTCAGACTCGGCCCGAACTCGGTGAAGTTAAACTGAGCTAGCTCGGTTGAAAGTTGCTGGTGGTGAACAATCGCCTCTTCATGCATCTCTTCTTCTTCTCCTTCCTTTCTTCCTCTTCTTCTTCTACTTCTTTTTCTCTTTTCTTCTTGCTGGGACATCCAGCAGCAGGTCTAGACAGTCCAACCTGAGCCCAGCATGTCGAGTCCACCTAACTCGACAGCAACAGACCCCACATGATCCCTCTCTCCCTCTCACTTTCTTTTCCTCTGTTTCTCTTTTTTCCTTCTTCTCTCTTGCTGGACCGAACAGTGTCTGGGCTCGACCAGACCGCACCCAATTCGGTCTGGACTCAGTCCAAATCCAGCAGCCACCAGGCCCAGCTCGGTGCGGCAGCACAGCCGCACCCCACTCTCTTTTCTCTCTCATTTTTCTCCATGCCACTTGTTCTCATTCTCCCCATTTTCTTCTTCTTCTTCTTCTTCTTCTTCTTCTTCTTCTTCTTTTTCTCTAGACAGGGGAGGAACCCCGAAGCGAACTGTGGCTTGATCGAGTCCGCAACTCAGTGTGGCAGTGGACGACAAGAAGACGTCACTCTCTCTCTCTCTCTCTCTCTCTCTCTCTCTCTCTCCACTACAACAAAATCGTCATTTAGGAATGGTTTAAAACCATTCCTAAATGCTTCAGGAGCGGTTTCAAACCATTCCTAAATGAGGCGTCGCAGAGAAACAGGAACGGTTCAGAACCGTTTTGGGTACCGTTTCAATCTTTAGAAACGGAATTTTAGGAACGGTTTTAAACCGTTATGGTGCCAACAGTCACATTTTAGGCACAATTTTAGAAACGGTTTTAAATGCTTATTAATGTTGCCAACGATCAGATTTTAGGACGGAATTTTAAGAACAATTTTAACCCCTTTGTTCATTGTATGAGAGAGAGTGTGGGGTTATATACCAGATAATTACACAAATGGAAGAAAAAGACTGATTCACACACATAATAATCTTTTCCTTCTTTTCTAGTACACATTTCAATTTCAATTTCAATTTCCAATTTCAATACAACATTTCATTTCTAGGCTTCTATTAATGATGCTTCACACCAGGTTCGTCATGATCCACTGCAGTGATGTGGACGTTGTGTCCGTATGAGAGGGATGAAAATCTCTTCCTTCAGCGCCACTTCCAAGGCAGTCTGGTACATGTCATGAGATGTTAATCCTGTGCACATCCCTTCCTGTAGTGGCTGGAAGTACTGGTGGTGGTGGTGCTGCTACTGTTGGGCTTGAATCAGCTTCCTGAAGGGCTGGAGAAGGCCTAGAGAATGTTGTTGCCTGCTGTTTTCAGCTTGTGGGTTGTGCTGGTAATACATCTATCTAAGCTTAGAGAATGTCTGAAGGGCTGGAGAAGGCCTATGAGCTTCCCTGTCAATGGATCCGTACTGGTGAGCTCCCATGGTTGCACCACCCAGGAAATCTTCAAGCTTGGGAGAGGAAGCTAGCATCACTCCTTCCATCAACAAAGAGAGACATGACTTTATTTTTAGAAGCTATTTAAAAGAAACTGAAAGGAAGAGATGGAAGAAGAGAAGCATACCTTCACCGTGCTGTGATCTTGTAAGAGCTTCCATGATACAAAGGGAGCCATCAGATTTTAGTGGCATTACAGACAACTGGGAGTAAAGGGCCCCACCTTGTGTTTCCATCTGAGGAGCTAGAAAGAAGCTGGTTGGAACTGTAGGAGAAACAGCAGCTACAGCTTGTGCTTAATGATAATGATGATGATGCTTATGTGGGTCTGTAGATGCATCCATGTTCATGTGAGGAGAGAGTGAGAAACCCAACCAGTTATTTGTGTGATCTTATGAATAGGTTAGATGATAAATACACAATCTTATGAACCTTACGAAGGAAAATTTTACAACAGTATAGTAATAAGCTCATAAAATAATATGTATAGTTAATCTGGCTTAGCTTATTTAACCACCAAAATTGCATGAATTTCCAATACTAGAAAGCATATGACCAGTAAGTACAAGAGCAAAAGTAAAATTTCTCAGGATTTAAGTGCCGACAGTACCAACATACCATTCCTGCCTTGGAACTTGCTTAAGGTGGGATGAGGTCTAACAATCAGTCCACTCAAATGTAGCATGTCCCATCGCTGTTGTCTTGCAACCTGTTGCAGTACAAAAAAGGATTAAATTTACAATGAAATAAAACAGATTCCCAAACATACCAAATACACTAAGTCGATAAATCCACATGAGAATGCCCCATGTGAAACTAATGGAACTGCATACGTGATTAAGGGTGTGTTTGGATGCACTATTGAACTGAACAGCAATTATCAGTCTAACAAAATCAATTCCCAATCGAACTTCAGCGGCAATTGAGCTTGCTTCTAGCATCCATGTTGCCGGATTGTATCTCTTTTATTTTTGGGACGCCAAGAATCTCCTACATGATGTAAACCAATGGAGGCTGAGTCAAATCACCATCCTTTTCTCTTTCCATTTTTATTTTTCTCTGTTCTTCTTATGATTGTCAAAATTAATACTTCATGTATGTCAGATTGTGTGTGAACGATCAATACAATAATAATGATAATGACTGTACAATGGGAAAAGCGTCTTACTGCAAAGTATTCAATTATCTTATGAGAATTCTGGCCCAAAGGTCCAGAGTATATCACTTGCCCTCCTCTTTTCATCAGTAGAAGCTGTTAAATTCTACAAATTTCAAATGTTGCATAAATATTACACTCTAAAACTTTTAACTATGTGTATAGCAGAGACAGAGAGGTAGATCAGTTACCTCATCGAAAGCTTCAAAGATGTCAATGCTAGGTTGATGGATTGTGCAGACAACTGTTCTTCCTGTATCAACCGTGTTCCTTACCGTTCTCATGACAATGGCCGCTGCCCTTGCATCAAGACCTGATGTTGGTTCATCCATGAAGATGATTGAAAGGTTAGCGACAATCTCCACGACTATTGTCAACCTCTTCCTTTGTTCTGTCGATAGTCCTGTAATCCCTGGGAGGCCCACTATTGCATCTTTGAGATTATCAAGCTCTACTAGTTCCATCACTTCATCTACAAAGATCTGAAAACAAATGATTTTAACATTTACTTCAATCCGTCAACCAGCATTTGATTCTTCAGTGCAAAACTACCTGCATTTAAGGAAATCAGTCTAATGAGTTAGATTATTATTTCTTTATGATCCATCCAGGTATAGGCCCAGTCAGCATATTCACAGTTAAATACCTAAATGGAGGAAAAAGAAAAAGAAAAGAAAAAGAAAGAAAGAAAATCCCCACTTCATTATTATCAAGGGTAAGCATTGACTCAAATAGCAAATTTTCATTTGATAATGTTAGACTTACATGAAATCCACTCTTGCAAGGCTTTCAAAGGAGCTAGGAATATCGCCAGCCAGGCTGTTAAAGGTGAGATCTCTGCATGGAGAAAGCACAATGATAGATAATGAGCCTGTAACAGAAATGTTTTTTTAAAGAGTGTTTTTTATTTATTTATTATTTTTTTATTTTTCTTTTTTACATGGAGTCTCTCTATTTTGCTTCAAATCTTAGATGGGACAGTAACAATATTTGTTTAGAAGAAAAGATTGAAAATAGAATACTAAGAGCAGGCAATGACTGATGCTCTAGTCACATCTTTAGTAAGGAAGTCCAATTGGAGTTTCTCTCTATTTTTGCTTCAAATCTGAGATGGGACAGTAACAGTATTTGTTTAGAAGAAAAGATTGGAAATAGAATACTAAGAGCAGGCAATGACTGATGATCTAGTCACTCCATCTTTAGTAAGGAAGTCCAATTGCAAATGGCTATAGGTAAATATTCTCAATATCTCCACTACAGGACACCAGTAGCAAATCTTTAGCTTTTTTTTGTTATGAATTATAATTTTATCAATGCAATGTTAAGAGCAAAGAGCTACTAAATGTTCAAAAAAGATAATAATAATAAAAAAAAGAAGCAAAGAGCTATTTCAATACAGCAAACTCCAGCTAAATTAACTAAAAGAGTAAATGCCCAAATCTGTAGTAATCAGCATTTGTCTGCAAATCTTTAGCTATTTATGCATATTTTCACCAAGCATTTGAGCCCACCATGTCCTAAGATTGAATGGAAAATGAAACAAAACTACTGTGTTTTGCAATGGATCATTTCCCACAACACTATTTGTATCAGAGAAAACCTCTTAATAGTACCCAGCTACTTAGTGCAGCTGGTTATACTCATTATACACATTGGGATAGCATGCGTCCATCCACCACATTGGGATAGCATGCGTCCATAGCATGCATGGCTATTCAGACCATACAAATTGTAGTTTACGTTTTGGATAAAGCGCATAACTTGAAATGGTAAGTGGCTCAAATCATAGAGAAAATTCAGGGTAATTTTTTGGTGTATGCTCCATCCACAAATGAGCCAGCAATTTGGAAGGTCTAGATTAACATAAATTAAGCATGTGTATGGTAGTACACCACCATTTTCAAAATGGTGGTGAAAGCTTGCTAGAAAGATAGGTGAAATTTTGCTAGATCACACACCCTCTCCCTGCAATTTATACATAGCACACATGAAAAAAGTATGCTCAACCATGAAGGTTTTTTTGTTTTTTGTTTTTTTATACACGCACACACCACCACACACTCACGCCATGGTGGGATTTCACCACCTATGGGTATTCAAACCCTCAACCAGGTGTTGAAACTCCTGAGAGTCTACCACTGAAGTAAGAGTCAGGACCCGCTCAACCATGAAGGTGACTAGACTATCAGGGAGTCCACTCATCAAGGAGACCACCCTTCAACGAAAACAGATAAACCATTCCGTATAGAAAATTGATTAAAAAATCAGGCCAGTCCACTAGTCAGACAGGCCATCCCCTGTACTAAGAGATTTATATGGATGGTCTCTTCCCCACATCCACTTTCTCATAGCCAGGCACGTGCAGGACAAAATGCATTTTGTGCAGGAGAGCCAAACAGTGCTATAAGAAAAAATATGAAATATATACTGTCATCAAAACAACATTTTAGATGAAATGAGTCTTCGAAAACTGCATGGCCACAAAATGAAATTTTCATAAAGCTGTCGACTAGACAAGGCCTTATCTATCCCTTTATAGTTACCACCCTGAAAATTAAATTTTATTACTCATGAAGTGAAAACAGCAATGCATTCACCAGTAGATTTCACAAGCCAATGAACTATTAGCTTTTTGTTCTTTCTTTTTCTATCTTCTTTTTTGTTTTACACTAAATTGTTAGCTTGAGGAGTCAAACGGCCTAAAATGCGGGCGAGGACACCCAAACAGTGTGACCCACCTGACGGAAAGCTCTGATCTCACACACGTGCCATATTGGCATGTATTATATCCACGAAAGTGTAGAAAAGGCACCCATACAACACTTACATATAATCAACACCCAATGCAAGTAACAAAATTTCAAAATCCACTCTCTGAGTCAATTCTACAAACACATTGCAGACTCAAGTACTACCAAAAAATAAAACAAGCAAACAAAGGGCAGATCAAAGAAACATAAACAAGCAAGACCCAAAAAAGAAGAAATGATAGAAGAATTAGAACGAAAATGCCAGAGAAAATACCAAAATTGTGCCCAACGATGCAATGCTAGGTGGCATCTTCTGCATGTCATCTTTCAGAGCTGCGATACACCCCATACAGAGCTGTTGCTACTACTTCTACAATACCGTGTGGGGACTGTCAGATCTAGAGTCGGACAAGGAGGGGGAGATTGAGAGAGGGAGGGAGAGTGAGAGGGAGATTGGTCGAGATCGGAAGAGGGAGAGGGAGATCGAGAGAGAAGGAGGGAGAGTGGGAGGGAGATCGAGAGAGGGTTGAGATCGGGAGAGGGAGATCGAGAGAGAGGGTTGAGATCAAGAGAGGGTTGAGATCGGGAGAGGGAGATCGAGAGAGGGTTGAGAACGGGAGAGGGAGATCGAGGGAGATTGGGAGAGGGAGAGGGAGATGCAGACGACGATGGATGTTAAATGAAGGATTTTTAGGGCGTTTTGGAGCAGGAAATGAAGAAAAATATTCGGTAGTCTGCGGTAATTTAAAGTAATGTGTCTCTTGGGCTGTGGGGTCCACTCAAAGGTTACTAATAGAATCCATTCCGTCCATCTGTTTCAAAATAAAACAATAAAATATAATAATAATACATAAGAACATCAAACACTCAATTAACAAAACAATGAAAATAACAGTGTATAACAACAAGTAGTCAAGTACGGCTCAATACCGTTTCAAACCAGGAGCGGCTTAGAGCCGTTTCTGAACCAAACTCCCGACCGTACCAGAATGACGATTTTGGTGTAGTGCTCTCTCTCTCTCTCTCATTTTCTTCTTTGGACAAGGGCTGCCCTAAAAGGGTGGCTTTTATAAGCCACATTAACACACTTTTGAGGTTTAGAATGCTAATGATCGAATTAGCTATAGTTTACGTTTTTACTCAAGCTAAATGCCTCAAGAAATGCTGGCCATGTGGAATCCTTTGTGCATGGCTATAAGGCATCTGTACAGATGGATTTCTGGCATAACGGTCAACCTGATGGATGTTTTAGATCATCAAATGGGCCTCACCACTCGCTGATGGGTTTATCGTTTAAATGAGGAGGATGATGGACCCATCCATGGCATATTTTAATTCATCGGTTTATCCTCTAATCCAACACTTATAGACGACCTAGATTGGTCCATTGAGCATTGTGGGACCCACCAACTGGAGGAGTTTATTCAAAAACTTGGTGGGTTCCGAGTTGTTCCGCCGCACCAAATATCTCACGAGATCTGCAAACCACGCGAAAGGGCTTCTAGGTTGCCCTAGAGCCAATGGCTGGGATGCTCTGAAAGGTATTTAGAGGCAAACCAAGGAATAGTGCCAACGGAAGCAACGAAAAGAATATTCTTTCCGCATCTCTATCTTTTGCTGCCGAAACCTCAGGGCATGTTTCTATTCGAATGGAGGGCTAGGATTACCCGTGAATGGGTGGCTGGGATGGTTAGTAGACGGTTTCATGCGGATCTCCAGTGTGGAAAGGAGAGAAAAACTGAATCTCTCCATTTTCAGAAAAATCCAGCCACATGAACTCATTTTGTGCTTGGTCTTGTGTGCACACCCATGCGATCCAATGGGTGAAAATGGTCAGGATTGAACGAGTTTGAGTTATATATAATATGGACGGTTTGGATCAAGAATATGGGCTATGATTATGGGCCATTTCACTCACAAACGGAGACCATCCGTTTAAACAGCGCTGTGCACGAGAAAGGAAGAAGGAATTTTCCTTCTTTCGAAAACTATCGGTCAAACCCGTTATGACTAGATTTCTCGGTCCAGTGCACGGCGGCTGTGCACCAACTTTGAACACGCACTAAAGTGGGGTCCACAAGGATATATTGATGAATCTACTTCGTCCATCTGATTCTTCGGACCTGGATGGGACCCTGGCCAAATATCAGGCAGATCCAAGTTTTAGGTGGGCCATACTTTGTGATTTGGATCTTATTTGTGGGTTTTCATTAACCCAATGGTCAAATCATCTTTAAAATTGACCTACAGGCTCCTAGCCAACTTTTAGAGAGAATTTAACGGTGGTTATCCTAACTAGGCAGTTAAGCGTTAACTCATATGGTTTAGGTCCGATGATCAGGTGGTGGATTGGCAAATCAAGTGCTGAGGACTTGAAAGACGGTGGATTCAACGCTTTGGGCTCCAATAGACGGTAGACATGATGATCTGATGGTCCAGCTTGAAAATTTATGGATATATGGGTGGGTATTGTTTTCAACGGTCGGAATTGATTCACTCATTTATCAATGATCCTAATAGTCCTAAGAATGGCCTAAGTAGACTTTAATGCCTGATTTAGCTCTTGGATTGTCTGATTAGTATGATTAAGTGGTAGGTCATTGTACGGGGTGTTATGGACCCGATAGATGGTGGATCGGATGATCAAAGTCCTATTATTAAAATGAACGGTTTGATTTGTATATTAAAGTGATTGAAATCCTAAAATAGGTGCCCCCTCACATTCTAGTGGTGTTTTGTTCTCCATCCAAGTATGAAGCTAATAAACAGTGGACCTCATAGTCACGGCTTCTAGTTTAAGGTGTAAGGTTATATCCTATTTATTTAAACAGAATGAACTCTTAAAGGTATGCTTCTTAGTTGATGTGAAGGTCCATTTTGAAAATAGATGGTTGGATGGCTTGATCTTTGCCCCCAACTACCAACTTAAGCTAGATCGAAGGTGAGAATTCAAATGAATTGATTTTTTGTTTATTCTAACCTAGGTCCTCATGGTAACACCTGAGTACTAAAAGTACGGGGTGTTACATATACTTACCAAATAGATTAGGAAACAGTTAGTTTATTATGCCATCATTACTTGTGCTTTGTTGTGTTGGTAACGTGTAACTTGTTTAGTAGTCGTGCATTAAAGATAACATTCTTGAGTGTATTATATGTATTAATATATATTTGTTGTAAACCTGTTAATCACTAAAATGTCCCAAGTAACAATCTTGGGGATATTTCTTCACTATGTTGGCATTTGGCGCCCCCTATTTGACATATGCAGATAACTCAGGAATAAAACCAGTCGGTGGTGTGCTTAGGGCGAGTAGATCCCTAGCTTCTTCCCTCTTAGTAGTTGTTCTTCTATTCCTATTGAAATTGTTGTGATTTGTATAATTCTCACATGGGTAGTCGCCACCTTTAGAACTGTAACTTCTAAGTGTTAGCCCTATATTATTGGATCTTACTATCTCTACCTTGTTTTGGTTCCACTAAATTGAAATGCGTCACTCTAATTATTCATGTGTGAAATAAATTTGAATTTGAATCAGGACACATGTGAATTTTATTAAGTTAACACACAGAAACTTGGGATCAGAGTCAATGTACTCGGGTGCCGATTTTCAAGGTGTTACACGTACTCATCGGAGTATTGAAATTCTTACAATTTTCAAAACCAAACCTCTTTACAAGGTTCAATGCATTTTAGTCTGAGAGATGAATATGCCTTCTTAAAGTTGTTTGACTTGTAATCCAAGGAAATAATTTAGTTCACTGACCATACTCATTTCAAACTTAGATTTCATAAGATCTGCAAATTAAATAGATAGATTAGCGCATGTAGATCCATAGATAATATCATCAACATAGATTTGAACAATCAGGATATCATCATTATATTTGTTGACAAAAAGGGTTTTGTCAACACTACCCATATCAAAATTATGACTAAGTAAGAATTTAGTCAACTTTTCATACCATGCTCTGGGAGCTTGTTTTAAACCATAAAGAGTATTTTTAAGAAAGTAAACATGATCGGGAAGTTTGAGATCTTTAAAACCCTTTGGTTGTTCAACGTAAACTTCCTCATTTAGATCAACATTTATAAAAGCATTTTTTACGTCCATTTGATATATTTTGAATTTTTTATGACATGCAATAGAAATAAATAATATGATTGATTCAAAACATGCAACTACTGCAAAGGTGTAAGTGCTTTTATGTTAAGCACACATAGATTGTCAAATTTCATAAGACAGAATCACTTCAAGGTCAAATCACAAGTATAAAATCACAACTAATCTACATGCCTGACGATCAAACTCAAGATCGACTTATGATCAGCTTAAGATCAACACATCTTCTCAAGAAGTCGACGCCCTAATTCAAGACAAGATCGAGTCAAAATTCAAGACAAGGTGACCCATATATTTGTTAAAACACAGGTGATATAACCCTAGAAAGACCTTAGGTTAGGATCTTTCAAAAATTCATTATCTTGGGTTTTAATAAGTGTTTTTGTTCTGGAATTCAGCTAGCCTAACTTTTGGTTCGGCCAACCTAACTTCAAGCCCGAACAAAATAACAAATTCTGTTGAAAATTTGGCTAGCCTAAGTTTTGGTTCAGTTAGCCTAAGCTTGAAATTCCACTCGACCGAGAAAGTTTAGGTGAAATTCTAGAAATGCAAATGTTCACTACCCAAAGTGTGGGGTCGCGATGTAGTAATAATCTCGGTAAGAACGAGGTCGAATCCACAAGGACTAATCTCATGTGTATTCTGAAAGTAACTAGAATCAAAACTAGAAGAAGATGTAAATCTAAATTGGGAATAAAAAGAAGTAATTATGAAGTATTTAATTAGAAACTTAAGAATTCAAAGGTGGGAACTAGGGTGCTCAGAGATCCACTTACAGTTATTAGGATGTTTCCTTATTTGATTCAAGGAACCCAATTGGAATTAGAGTCTTATCCTATCAAATTGGAAGATATATCAATAAGATCAGATCTGAACTTCCATTGACCTAATTCTCAATGGATGAGAGTTATGAGGATTGGAAGTGATTTCATAATCTAACCATGCCCAAGAGGTAATGACAAACAACAGGATATACCAATCCCACAACCAAACATAGGAAAATTATGAAGGTTAGAAGAGATTCCATCACCGAGCCATGCCCAAGAGATGATGGTGAACAACAGGATTTACTAACTTCATAGTCTCAAATCAGAAAAAGAAGATACTCAAAGTTATTGCAGAACTATTGTAATTTGTTTCACAACAAACCATTAAAAACTAAAAGTATTCCTTAAATATCAAATTAGAATCAAAAGAAGTTCAACAAGAACAAGAATTAAATAAGAAAAACATCTCAATCATGCTACAATCTTCACCCCTTAGCCCTAGCTAAGGGATTTAGCCAACCATAGACATGATTGGATCGAAAATCCTCAAAAAAAAAAAAACATTAAAAACTAAGAAGAAGAGAAGAAGAAACTCTTGGGAGATGACTCCACCCCTTTGCTCTGCTCTTCAAAACCCTAGATATCCTAAAAAGTGCCTAGGGAACCCATATTTTAGCCTAAGTTCCGTAAGTTCGTAAAATTGCAACAATTTACGCAGTCCGCATAACTTTGCGTAAACCTTCGATGTCATCGAAGGGGTTTGAATCTGGAAGTCGTGCCTTTTCTTCTTTCGCATTACATAAGTCTTTGTGTCACCGAACCTTCCTTCGATGTCATCGAGCGAAGCTTCAAGTCATCGAACAGGTCCTCGAGTAATAGAAAAAGGTGTCCAAAACAGTCCAGCGAGTTGCTTCAATTTCTTTGATAAATTCAATGCCATCGAATAGTCTTCAATATCATCAAGCATCTTCTTCGAGTCATCGAATCATATCTTCAATTCATCAAGAATTGCATCCAATATGTCCAGCAACCAACTTGATTTCCTGTGAAAATTCGATGTCATCGATCTGTGTTTGATGTGATTGATCGAAGGCTACGATGTCATCGAACAGTGATCGATGACACAAAAAATGAATTGAATTTCAGCACTCTGTTCTTTCGACTTCCTTCCTTCTCTACATGGTTTTCATGGATCTTGGGGTCTTGAAATCTTTAATCTTGATCTCTAAAGATCCGTTCTTTGCTTTGAAAATTTTGAGCCTTAAATTCATGCTTTTAATATTCTTTTCAATCCAAGCTCTTAAACTCACCTTGCAACACAAACATGTATAAAATATACCATTGAACATTATTATGTTCATTAAACCAAGATATACATGTGGAAAAATATGCAATATTTGAGTCTCAACAGCAAATCTTTGATTTTCGTGGGAATTCGGCTAGCCGGATTGTGAATTTTGGCCAGCCGAATTTGACCTTGGGCTAAATGAATTTTGGATAAATCTTTTCCCGCGCGATCAATAGCCTCTGGAATGAATCCGGTGGAGTTTGGTAGGCCGAAGCCAATCTTAGGCTAGCCAAAGTTCTAACCTCTTTGCCTATAAATTGAGGCTTTCTCTCATTCTAAATAACAACCAAAATTTACTATAATCCTTCTGTAAGAGAGAGAGAGAGAGAGAGAGAGAGAGAGAGAGAGAGAGAGAGAAGCTCAAGTCCTTGGTAAGCTATTAGTGTGGTATTTATAAATTTAATTTATAGCTTATTCAATTCCCTTATCTCAAGATCTTTTTAATTTTATTCTAAGAGGGTAATCTATACTCTTCTTTAAGGTCTAAGAGAATTGAATCAAGTTGTATTTGCGTTTTTCATTTATAAAATCTATAAAACCATAGACTGTTTCTACCTGATTGAACATTGTGTCATCCATGTTCAAGAAAGAAGTTCTTATGCTACAAGCTTCTGCCTCGTCTTCAAATATCCATTTGAAGATAAGTACATTTACTGTATTTCATTTTAGGTTTTTCTGAGATAACTTGTGAAAATCTCAATGAGGTTTGTTTGAGATAGCTTGTGAAAATCTCAGTGGGATTTCTATTTGTGATAGCCCGTGAAAATCATAAAAAGGATTTTTATTATGGTGAGTCCGTGAAAATCACAAGGAACTGTATCAGGTTATTAAGGTGAACCTGTGAAAACCTTATTATAGTGAAAGCCAAAATTACGATGCTAGTAATTTTAGGAGTGAGTAGGTGTGGTTGTTTTAAGCACCGAGCCACTATAACTCCTTGTGTCGTGTGGTGAATGCTTTATTCTTTTTGGTGTTTGATGCTATTTATTATTTCATTCTTATGGTGAATGTTGTAATCATTTTATATTCTCTTGCTAGTTTGAAAGTTTAATTATAAAGACATTCGTAAAATAAGGTTATCTTGCCTAATATTTTAGGTGAAGGTTGTCCTACGAATTATTTGGAATCAAGGTTTTAATACTCAAGTGATTGAGATTTTTGTAATCTATCAAAAAGTGGATTCGACAAGGATATATGGCGAAATCCACACCAACCATTTGATTTTTTCTATCTACAAAGGGCCATGGGTCCCAGAATAAGACTGATCAAGACACAAGTGGACCCTGATTCAAGAATCGGTAGGGAGTTCGTTATAAAAACCTTCATATGATCCATCTTAGTGGATGACTTTAATCATCCTGATGGGTTGAGGATTGGCTCCAACTCAAATAAAGGTCAAGGCCTTCGATGGCCCACTTTTTGAATGGGTTGGATCTTCTCAAAATGATTTCGATTATTTAACTTCTGATCCAATGGTCATAAAGGTTTGATTTCAAATGACCAGATCTCGTTGAAACCATAATTCAAAGAATTTATAAGGTTCATTGATGTCTCTAGTGGTGTGAAGGTGAAGATTAGCGGTCCATCTCACCAATCCAATGGTCGGATAGCTCGATCTACGGTTGAAGAGTAAATTGATGATTAGATTTAAGTTAAAGTGTAAATGAACGGTTAACCTAAACTAATTTGACATCTTACATTTCTATATACTAAACTAGGTTTTTATGATAATGCCTAGTGCTGAAAACAACCGAGTATTACAAATCGCACTAATACTATTGTTTGTTTCGGATCCTTTTCACCTGTGGAAGGTAAGAAAATTTCTAAAAGGGATGTGAATTGCTTGTGCCTTGCCCTCCAAAAGTTCCTCCATTTAAAAGCCATATAAGTAGTAATAAACTTATGAAGGGTTTGGATTATAAATACCATGGTCGACTCTAAGAAAGTTTAAATTGTGGACGTTTCTATTCACGCTTTTTCATGAATGCGGATTGCGTCCTACCCTCGCATGTCTTGAGCTGGGAACGGGCAGGAGCTTTGAGTGGCCACCGTGATGTATGGGTCTTATCCACACTGTCCATCCACCTTTTCATATCATTTTAGGCTAGAAGACCAAAAATGGGATAGATCTAAGGCTCAAATGGACTATAAAATGAGGATTAAACTCTTAGCGTTGAAAACTTCTTGGGGCCACAGAAGCTTTAGATAGAGTTGATATTTTTGTTTTTCTCTTCATACAGGTCTATGAAACTTAATTAATAGGTTGGATGGAAAATAAACATCATAATGGACCCTAGAAAAGTTCCAATGGTAAGAATCATTATCATCACTGCTTCCTGTGTGGTCCACTTGAGGCTGGAATCTACCTCATTTTTGGGGTTATACCCTAAAATGATACGAAAAAGTGGATGGACATTGTGGATAAGACTATACATCACGGTGGGCACTCAAAGCTCATGCCCGTTCCCAGTTGGAGACGGGTGAGGGGTAAGACACAATCCGCGTCCCTTTTTCGTACTATGTGGACCACCCCTGAATTTTGGATCTGAAGTGGATTTGTTAAAAAATTTAGGTAATCCTCCACGTGTCACACCCCAAACTCAGAAACTGGGCTCACAAAATTCCCGATCACCAAATCCGGTGCCGACAGCCTCCGTAGAACCCCATTTTCGGCTCCCAGCGCCCATTCGCCAGGTTTCGATCCTGGGATGCTACAAGGATTTTTTTCAACACATCGATTTGATTGTAGTAATATAACCAAAGGCATAACCCACAAACAACAACTAAAAACTCCATCGCATTTTCACTATGATCAAAAACTTTATAAGTACAATGAGCATAAAGGGAAATACAATGATAACGGACAAAAAGCACCAAGATGATCTGCCACGCGCTCTAGCCTCAGCGCTGCTGCGGTCCAACGTCACCTGCACGCAATGGTCGTGCATAAGCTTATAGAAAGCTTAGAGGGCGGTGAAAGTGTGTGTGCAATGTGATAATACAATTATGCAGTATCAGAGTAATGCGAAACATGCTGGTGAATCCATGAATACCGTTAGCCGTACCAAGTCTATGCGATGCAAGGCATAAATGATGTCCGCCATACCAAGGCCATGCGATGCAATGTGCAACTCAAGCATACAAATCCTCATATAAGTCCACGTATTAATACAGCTCAAATATGGAATATCACTGGGGTCTAGTACACTCCAAACCAGATTGCCACCCCATCGCACGCAATAAGGTAAGTGGAAAAGACCTCACTATCTTTCTACCAATATCGGGCTCGACTCGTCGATAGAGGACCCATTCCTCGAGCTGGTCAAACTCAGCCTAGCTTTGCCCCCTCCACTCGGGCGGGTAAGGCCGCACCCCCTTCCAACTAACCACGACACAGTGAAAAGCGTGACCTCTGGTAATCGGCACTCGGCGCTCCTACACCCACTCGGCCTAGAAGTTAGAGCAACCTCTTGGTACCATAAGGGTTTAGGGACTTTCACCCAAGGATATCTATAGCACCCCATGTAGAACAAGATTTCCAGTATCCAATCCTGCCAACCACGATATGCCTGTGGTGGCTATGACACTGATGTCACTAGGGCATACAGTACACATGTCACATGATGCAAGATGCATGAATCACGCAATCCAGTCATGCAGCAATCTCGCGCGTATCGCGCGCTTATCTAGGGCAACTCCGCCTATCAGGGAACCCATAAACGATCTACTCAAAGGCAGGTGCTATGATCAATCACGCATCTCATCACAAGCATGCAGATGATGCGTATGGACATGTATTATGATATTATGTTGTCACATACTTGTTATCGGTATCGATAATCAGCATCGAAAATCGGCACCGATAATCAGGGTCAATAATTGGCGTCGGCTGTGGTTATGAAGTCCTTCGTCTACAGTGAATGGGGCCTACTTATTTGGATTAACCCATGAAGAGAATGGACCTAATAAGGCCTAAGGGAAGGTCACAATGAGGACGTCTAACCATCATTGCCCATCAATGTGGACGTCAAACCAACATTGCTCCCAAGGGGTGACCTACATACGGCGAAACATTTAGTGGGCCCATGGCCTCTAGTACAATCATGATGGGCCTCATTTACTGCATATAGGCCTCGTCACACAGGCCAACATTCATCACATTGGACCTCGAATATACACAACAGGTGGGCCTCGCACTAGGGCCTCGAATATATCTCAATGGGCCTCTTTCGTCAAGCGGGCCACATCTATGTGGATCACACCAACGAGCATCACATACATCAAATAAGTCGCACCGATGGCCTCATGTATATCAAATCGGGCCCACCCTTATGTATATTTGAGATCCGACCTAATCACAAGTCAACATAGAGATAAATGAAGTGAAAACAATATTTGGGACTATGGTGGCCCATAAAAGTTTTTGAATGTTGGATGTCACTATACCCGTTATTAATGCAAATGGTGGGGTCCACTTGAACCTTGGGTCTCACTCAATTACCACATGTCCTAAAACGATCTCACCGATGGTTGGACGACATAGATACAACACATGCATCATGATGGGGCCCATCATCTAGACAGTGAACGGTGTAGATAAAGCGCATACATTATTGGGGCATGCAGGCTTGCTACCAACAAAGGGGCAGCTAGATAGCTGCTGAACATGTAGCTGGCTGCACAAAGAAGGCAAAGGTGGTCCCACGTAGGGCCCACCATTATGTATATATAATATATACTATATATATTATATAATATAATATATAATATATAAAATATAATATATATACAATATATAACTTCCTTAGTAGTGGGACCCACAGAACTTGCTGTGGTCAGATGACAGTGGGTCCCACCATCACAACGGATGTGCGGCACGTGTAAAACACATAAGTCATGCCGGCCTGCAACTTGCTAACGCCAAGCGAGCATCCATGAGGCTGCTCCACGTGCAGTCCTCTACCCCTTGTTTTTGTAAGGCAGAGGTGGTCGCACCCTCATGTATGGTACATAAAATATAAAATATATATAATAGTTGCTGTGCAGCTTTATACCTTAACAGCGGCTAAAGGTGGGTCCCACGTAGGGCCCACCCTCATGTCTTATATATATAATATTATAATATAATATGATAATGTATTTAATATAATAATATATATATTAAAGCAATGCAACGTCCAGGCCTTTGGATTGCCTGGATCGTCCCATACATCAAGGAGGGCCCCACACGTGGGGTGGGTCCCACCATCCAAGGACGGTGGGAGGTTTAGATAAAACACATACATGATGGCGTGGCCCATCAGGATGGGCGGAGGACGGGGGGGGTCCCAGGCCCCCCCCCCCCCCCCCCCCCCCCCCCCCCCCCCCCCCCCCCCCCCCCCCCCCCCCCCCCCCCCCCCGGTTAATTCACACTTCTCTGCCAAGACCTCAGCATTGAAACGAGGTATCTTTCACTCGCCTACCACTGGAGCTATGGGGCTGGTCTCACTGGCCAGCGCATCTAGCCCATCGTCCAGCAAACATTCAACATCACGGTGGTCCCACGCAGTGGGCCACCAGATTTGGATCAAACTGATATTTGTGTTTCTCCTGTATCCAGGCCCACCTAAAGATGGTCAGCAAGGTGGGCCCTACGGATGGGACAGCGTGGATTATACATCATAGTGGGGTCCACAATACATGAGAGAGAGACATCGGTGATAACGAAGGGGCCCCGCCACTATGGGCCCCTATTGGACACAAGTATACATCAAAGTGGGTCCCACCATTTATGGCCCTTAAATCACAAGACAAATAGACAAAAAAATAAAATAAAATGTGAGTCCAAGATCACCCACCGTCCACTCCTTCTTGGTCCGATGGGAAGGTAGTCGCTTAGGCTTCGACTTTAACGGAAGAGATGAGGTTTGGATGGTTGAGATGGAAGATGAGAGGGTAGGAAGTGGGCCATACATAAAGTTTTCTCATGGAGGTTTTTGGGAAAATGCTTGGACGTGTGGTTGTTCCCTAGCTTGGGAAAGTGAGTTTGAGAATGAGAGAAAGAGAGGGCTGTAAGAGAGAGAGAGAGAGAGAGAGAGAGAGAGAGAGAGAGAGAGAGAGAGAGAGAGATGGGTGATGGATGTGTTGATGTGGTGAGTGATGGGTGTAAGAGCCTTTTTTGACTTTTGTGGTAGATTGTGTAAGAAAGGGTATAGGCTTGTAAGAAACTTTTGACTTTAGAGGTTGCTTGGGGAAGGGTGAGAGGTGATGTGTACTTGACATGTACTTAACATGATAGGATTGATTGGTTGGTTGATTGATGTGACATATTGTAGAGATTCTCTTGGAATTCGCACGTGCGACGTTTTCCTCGCACCGAATGCTGGCCCACATCTCTTAGCCAGAGTATCGGATCGGTGCGAGAGACGTAGCATCGGAACCACGACGATGACATGGTTGCAAGGGTACAAGTCTCGGTTTGAGTCGATTCGGGTTGATGGCGTAACTGCACAACCGTTGATATCTGCACATTCGTCATTTGTGGCTAGTGGCTAAGATTGTGCCGAGAAATACGGGCACGTCCACTCCGGTTGCAAGGTATAAATAGCCATTGAATACACAGGAACAGGGACGCAAGATCTCACACCCTACACCCAACTACACTACTTAGACCCAGATTCCTAGCCTAATTTTAGCATCGAAGGATCCCCTGCTCTAGCCAGGGTTTCCTTTGTCCTTCTCTTGTGCAGGCTTATAGAGCTCTGAGCGAGTGTTCGAAGCTTGGCAAGGGTGAACCAGATTTTTACATCAACATTATGGCGTCATCTGTTGGAAATGAGACGAAAGAGTCTTTGTAGCTTTGCTAGAAATGGCTAAGGGAAAACAGAGAGCACTTCCAGCCCGAGCCCGCTGGGCAACGACACTCATCCTCGATACTCCATGCTGAGTCCGCCCCAACGGGACTATCTCAATGGACTCGGAGCTGCGGAAGCAAGTATCGAGCACTATAAAATCAAGTGCAGGCGTTGGTCGATGAGATTGATCAGATGAAGTGGCAATAGGCGGTGAGTCAATATCTGCGCCTCGACCAAGGAGCGGCCGCTCCACCTGCAGTAGAGCAACCCGTCCTCGTAGGTTCGCAAGCGGGAGTATCTCGGAGCATGTCGGCCCAGGCTCCGACTCATGTATGAGATGTAGCTGCCTGGGTTCTGACTTATGTGTCTGAGACCTCGACCTTGGCCCTGACTGACCTCCCCCATGAATTAGAAAGGAGAAGAAGGGACAGGACGCCTGAGGTCAATGCTCCTCACGAAACGGTTGCTAAGAACAAGGATCCGTGGGAAGCTCAGCTTAGTGAGCTCCGAAACCAGATCAAGAGCATGCAACAAGATCAATAGGTGCAGGCTCCAACTACAGTAGAAACGATGATAGAGGAGACTAAGCCTCCATTTACTAGTGAAATTATGGGCGCAATAATGCCTCCGATGTTTAGGACGCCCCCTGTTATCCAATATTCAAGACCGACGGAACACATGGAGTCTTATCGCTCTTGGATGCAGATCCAGTCAGCATCGAAAGCAATGATGTGCAGAGCATTCTTCATAACCCTCACGGGGGCTGCAAGAAACTGGTACCAACAGCTCAAGCCAAGATCGATTAGTACATCCATTGAACTTAGTAGGGCCTTCTTGACGCAGTTCATTGTTGGGAAGAGGAGTCGAAAGCTGTCGACTCACCTGCTCACCCTCAAGCAGAAAAGTGGAGAACCACTGAAGGATTACATTTCTCGGTTCAACGAGGAGGCTTTGTAAGTGGACGATTACTCTGATAAGATGGCTCTGACTACAATGATCAGCGATCTCAGAGACGGGAGATTCCTCTTCTCAATGGGGAAGAATCCCCAAACCACCCTGTGCGAGCTCATAAGTCGAGCTCAGAAATATACCAATGTTGAAGAATTCTTCAGCTCGCGAAAAAATGCCCAAAGCTCGGAGCACCCTATTAAGGACAAGAAGCGTAAGGATGTCCCACCTCAACCTAGTATGAGCAGGAAGAGAGCAGATGAGGATTTTCTCGCAGCCAAAGGCCGAGGAGAAAGCCTGAAAGTCGATTCAAGTCATATACTCCTCTCAACACATCTCCAGAGCAGATCCTGTTGGAGATCCTGGATAAAAGGTTGTTACATTGGCCTAGTTGCATGAAGACAGAAGAAGGTCAGTGAGACAAACACAAATATTGTCGCTTTGATCTCGACCATGGGCATAATACCAGCGATTACGTCGTCCTGAAGGAAGAAATCGAGACCCTCATCCGCAAGGGTCACTTATGTCAGTACATAAAGGAAGAGAGGCAGACTCGAAAGGACAAGCAATCAGGCAGAGCTACGGATGACAGAACCAAAATTTGGACAATATACGATGGTCTGTCCAGAGGCGGGGACTCGAACCTAGCCTGTAAAGCCCATGCTCGGAGTACTGACCCTGAACACCACATTCACTTAGCTGACAGGCTGAGAAAGGAGCTCCGGGTAAGCCCATGTAGTCTTACATTTACAGAGGATGACGCGCGTGGGATTCAGCATCCTCATGATGATGCTTTGGTAGTCGCGATGACGATAGCCAATCATAAAGTATACCGCATCCTAGTCGATACTGGGAGCTCAGCCAATATCCTATACTCTAAGGCATTCGATAAGATGGGTATTGACAGGTCACGCCTCCGACCTGTAAAAACCCTCTGCATGGCTTCGCAGGCGACAAAGTTATCTTAGAGGGAGCGATTTCTCTAGTGGTCACTGCAGGAGAAGGTCAGAACCAAGTTACTCTACTGGTAGACTTCTTGGTTGTAAATGCACTGTCGACTCATAAAGTTATGATTGGGCAACCATCTCTTAATGCCATGAGGACGGTAGTGTCCATGTACCACTTGATGATGAAGTTTCCTGCTGTCGGGGGAGTCGGCTATGTCAGAGACGATCAGCGAGAGGCTCGGCGATGCTATTCCATAGCGGTTACAAAGCAAACCTTTACAATCGATATGCTTGACCCCAGAGAGAACATCTCAGTGGAGAGTTCCCCCATGGAGGACCTCTTAACCTTCTCGCTCGATGGGGCCGATCCGATCAGAACAGTCCAGCTCGGATCATCATTGAGTGCTAAGCAGCAAGACCAGTTGCTGAATTTTCTGCGACAGCATAAAGATGTCTTTGCATGGTCCCACCAGGACATGCCGGGCATCGCCTCAGAAGTCATGGTCCATAGACTGAATGTAGATCCAGAGCATAAGCCAGTCAACCAAAAAAGGAGGGCTTTTGAGCCCGAGAGGTACGTGGTGATTGCTGAGGAGGTCGCCAAACTCCACGACCCTGGCTTCATAAAAGAGGTCCACTACCCTAAATGGATCGCCAACGTTGTGCTCATCAAAAAAGCTAACGGAAAATGGTGGGTTTGCATAGATTATTCCGACCTTAACAAGGCTTGCCCTAAGGATAGCTTCCCCCTTCCGAGGATCGACCAACTGGTTGATAGCACAACCGAGCACGAGCTCCTAACGTTCATGGATGCATATTTCGACTATAATCAGATAGTTATGCACTCCTCGGATAAACAAGAAATGACTTTCATCACAGATAATGGACTCTACTACTACCGGGTCATGTCATTAGAGTTGAAGAATGCAGGGGCTACCTATCAATGACTAGTGAACATGATGTTCGCTCAACAAATCGGCAAGACCATGGAGGTTTATGTCGATGACATGTTGGTGAAAAGTGTCAGGTCAGCTGACCATATCTCGAATCTGGCGGAGGCTTTCTCCATACTTCGAAAGTATCGGATGAAGCTAAACCCAACCAAGTGCGCGTTCGGTGTAGGTTTGGGTAAGTTCCTTGGTTTCTAAGTTAGTCAGAGGAGAATTGAGGCTAATCCAGAAAAGATAAGGGCTCTCCTGGATATGAGCTCGCCCCAGAATTTGAAGGAAATCCAATGCCTTACAGGAAAGGTAGACGCGCTCAACCGCTTCATATCCAAAGCCACAGATAAGTGTCTCCCCTTTTTCCAGCAATTGAAAGGTAGTAAGAAGGCAAAGTGGACTCCTGAGTACGAGCAAGCGTTCCAACAACTAAAGCAGTATTTGGGATCACCCTCGTTGTTGTCTAAACCAGAGAAAGGAGAACCATTGTTCCTCTACTTAGCCATGTCTTCCGCAGCCGTCAACTCAGCTCTCGTTAGAGAGTCTGGGAAAAAGCAATATTCGGTCTATTATGTCAGCAAGGCATTGATCCCAGCAGAAACGAGATATCTAGATATGGAAAAAGTTGCCTTATCTCTAATCGTTTCGGCTCGACGGGTACGTCCATACTTCCAGGCACACCCCATAATTGTCCTCACAGATCAACCCCTCCGGCAAGTGTTACAGAAGCTTGAAGTGTCCGAACAGTTGACCAAGTGAGCAGTTGATCTCAACGAGTTCAATATTGAATATCGGCCGAGGACAACCATCAAAGGTCAAGCAGTGGCCGACTTCATAACAAAATTCACTGCTCAGAATAGTGAGGCAGACACATCTAGCTCAGACGCACCTGCGACCTCGGCAGGGAATCTTGTGTGCCGAGGAGACTGAGGCGAAGGACAAGTGGGCATTGTTTGTGGATGGTTCATCAAACTCGAAGCGACGGGGAGCAGGGATCACTCTAGTCGCTCCCAATGCAACGACAGTTCAGTATGCGATAAGGCTCGGATTCTGAGTCTCCAACAATGAAGCAAAATATGAAGCCTTACTGGCTGGACTCAGACTGGCAGCCTCCCTGGGAGTCCGAGCTCTGAACGTCAAGTGCAACTCACAACTCGTCGTAAATTAGGTATCAACAGAGTATGTGGCAAAAGAAGCTAGAATGGTAGCCTACCTGAGCGAAGCTCGGAGGTTAATAGGGAAATTTCAGGAGTGCTGCATTAGCCAAATACCGAGGGCTGAGAATTCTTGGGCAGATGCACTTGCCAAACTCGCTTCAGCGACTGAAGGGAGAATTTCGAGGTTCGTCCCAGTGGAGTTTTTGAGTAGGCCAAGCATCGACAGTCACGAAGTCATCCAACCCGTGCAGGTAATTCCGAGTTGGATGGACTTGATAGTTGAGTTCCTCAAGGATGGGAAGGTTCCTGAGGACAGGTTAGAGGCCCGACGCCTGAGGGTTAGATCGACACGATACATTATCATCGGAGATATCTTATACAAGAAGGGATTTTCCCAACCGTATCTGAGGTGCCTGCGACCGGACGGGCGAGTATGTAATCAGAGAGATTCACGAAGGAATATGCGGAAACCATTCTGGTGCCAGAGCTTTGGCACAGAAGATCATCCGTCAGGGATACTTTTAGCCGACAATTCAGGCTGACTCCAGAGATTTTACCCAGAAGTGTGACAAGTGCCAAAGATTCACAGCTGTCCCCAGGCAGCCGACGGAAGAGTTGACCCCCATGAGTGGACCCTAGCCCTTCGCTCAGTGGGAAATCGATATCATCGGCCCCCTACCCCTGGGCAAGGGTCAGACCAAGTATGCGATCGTGGCGGTAGATTATTTTACCAAGTGGGCCGAAGCTGAGCTTATTGCCAAGATCACTAAGCAGAAAGTCACCGATTTCGTCTGGAAGAATATCGTATGCCAATTTGGTATCTTACATACCATTGTCTCATACAACGGGAAACAGTTTGACAACGATAGGTTCAGGAGCATGTGTCAAAGGCTCGGCATCAAGAATGCCTACTCTTCACCTCGACATCCCTAATCAAATGGCCAGGCGGAGGCGGTAAATAAAATAATAAAAGGTCATCTTAAAACGAAGTTAGAAAAAGCGAAAGGCGCGTGGGCCGATGAGCTCCCACACGTGTTGTGGGTATATAGGACCACAACTCGGACGACGATAGGGGAAACACCGTTCTCTCTTTCCTATGGTACCTAAGCAATCATTCCGTTCGAGATAGGACTCCCTACCACCCGAGTATAGTTATATCGCTGCAAGGAGAATGTCGACCAAATGGCGATGAGCCTTGACCTAATTGAAGAATTGAGGTTTACCACTAGATGATGGATAGCAGGTCGCTCGCTTCTATAACTCCAAGACCAAAACAAGGCGTTTCTGACCAGGTGACTTAGTCTTGTGTCGCGTATTCCAAATCAAGTCAGAACCCAGGGTAGGGTCTTTGTGACCTAATTGGGAAGGTCCCTACTGAGTCGTCAGTTAGGCTAAACCTGGTTCTTACCGACTCGAGAGCTTGGAAGGGCGCCCCCTATCGTACCCATGGAATGCTGAGCACTTGAAAGTCTACTACTCCCAAAGGGAACAATGTAAGGGTCGACTCACCTTGTCATAAGTCTATTATTTTAATAAAAGTCACACTTCCTACAGAAAACTGTCCAGTTCTATGCAATCTACAGGGGACCCCCATGAGGAATAAGGTCTTGTAGAAGGGTCGGCCTTTTGACTAGACCGGTCAACTCATTTTCCAAATATGCTACAAGGGACCGTCTCTCATGTGCAAAGACGGAATCCTTCGGCGAACAGACTCTTATAGAAGAGGTCGGCTCGTCATTCGACAAATTAATATTCGACAGATCGACAATCATCAATCACCATTTAACCGACTATTTAAAAACATCATTTAACCACCAACATTAAAAATAAAAATAAAAAATCATCATCCAAAAGCATCCAAAAACGCAAAGGCGTCACAATATCCTTTGAAATCGACCATAAAAAAGAGGGTTATAAGCTATTTAGCAGGAGGAAGGTCCGTGCTAAGGGGCTGGGAGGCAGGAGGAACTTCGGAGTCAGGAACCCGGTTGGAAGGAGCACCTTCTGCCGGTTCCTCCACAACGTCATCAACGGCGAGGGCGTCAAGGCCGAGGTCCGGATACAGCTCCCGGACATCATTTATGCAAGCGTTGTAGTCGCAGTTGTAGAACTTGAAAGTGCACCTGCTAGTGCCCTGGTTTGTCAAGTTACGTGTGTGGTGAGTCAGACTGGCTGCAGAACTCAATAGGAAGATTATTTTAAGCATCTGCCTCAACCAGATGTGTGGAAGCTCGCAATAGGTAAATCATAGCCTCACATCCCATGTCCCAAAACACCAGGTGATTAAAACCCTTAAAACAAGATAGACATCTTAGGGCTTTATGGTGAGAAAACTTTTTGCAAAATAGGAAAATCTCTAAGTTTTTCTCGATCTGTTGATTTTATCGAAGCACCCTTGATATGATCGATATGCACTATCGATGTCCTCGATACCTTAACGATACTATCGATAAGAGGACCAAAATGTCCAGCAACTATATATTCATCTGGACGGATTTATCGATCTATCGATACACCTATAGATATCATCGATAAAAGCACTAAATATGTCTAGCAACTTCACAATATATCTAGACGAATTATCGATGTATCGATACACATATCGATATCATCGATATTCAAATCTCGAGACCATCGAGAGTGGCTCGATAAGATCGACAGGCAGATTTCCGGGACCCCAATTTTTTAATGAAAATTTCAAATTCCTTCGATATATTGATGACCGTCCGATATGATCTGAAATCAAGTATCGATAAGATCGGAGGTCCATCGATGATATCGACAGTGGGTGCGCATTTCTTATAGCAGTTATTTCAGGTTATTTTTAACTATGATCGGGGGCCCTTCGATTTAATCGATATTCAAATATCGATGATATCGACACCAGATCGATTGCATCGAACGAAGCCATAATCTGTCCAACAAGTTCAAAGATAAATCAGCTGGAATTATCGATGCCTCGACTCTGATCTCGATGTCATCGATATTCAAATTTCGATGACCTCGACGGTTTCCTCGATCATTCATGAAAACCTGAAATATCTCAAAGTCAAGTCTCTCTCATTTTTCAAGTGTCGATGGATCGATCTGTCATCGATGGAATCGGAGTTCGAAAACCGATGACATCGACAATAGCTTCGATTCATCGACCAATTGGAAAGAGTTTCAAAAGCGTATGACATTGAGTCCGAGTCATCGAACAGACCATCGATGCTATCGAGAGTATACGCTCGATGATATTGAACCTGCTCGATGATATCGAACTCTGTCATAAATGTGACCGTTTTATATCCGTTGGAACTTTTTGCCTATTTATAGAGGACTTGTCTTTTGTTGCTATGAGAGAAAGAAGAGAGAGTTTTTTAGTGTTTCAACTTATATCCTATACCTAAAGCCCTTTCTCTCAAGGGAGTTCATCCTCCAATCCACCCTCACCATTGATATTCAATAAAGTGGATTGGGGAATGAACTTCCGCGTTCAAGTATCCTCCAGCTACTACCTTAATGGCAAATCATTATGCTGGAATGCCTTGAATGCATAAGAGTGGAACTACTCTACCTCCCTTATAGGAAAATCTTTAGAGAGTAGGATTCCATTTCTACCTTTGACCCAACCCAAAGCCTAGTCTTGGTATATCTTTTGTGTTACGGATCAAGGGAGCAGAAGACTCTTCGTTAACAAGGAGGAGGAGATCTTCGGCGTTGTGCTTAACAGGACTCATCAACTTATCTGTAAGTATCTAGAGTCCAAGAGGACAGTTATGATCATTCCTTTCTAAGATTGGGTCTTAAGTGGTTCTCACCCTTTGAAGTCCTCAAGGAGGCCTCTGGCGGGAGTGTACTCTGTTGGTGCGTTGTGTGGATCCTCGCTCTGTGGAGAGCATAAACATCTGGCTGGGAGTGAACCAGTGAAACTCCAGGGTTAGAGGTGAACCGAGTAGAAACTTCTGAGTGTGTTGTGTGGACCCTTGCTCTGTGGAGAGCATAAACATCTGGTTAGGAGTGAACCAGCAAAACTCTGGGTTTGAGGTGAACCGAGTAGAAACCTCCAGGTGCATTGTGTGGATCCTTGCTCTATAGAGAGCATAAACATCTGGTTAGGAGTGAACCAGCAAAACTCTGGGTTTGAGGTGAACCGAGTAGAAACCTCTGAGTGCGTTGTGTGGATCCTTGCTCTATGGAGAGCATAAACATCTGGTTAGGAGTGAACCAGGAAAACTCTGGGTTTAAGGTGAACCGAGCAAAACCTCGGGTTTGAGGTGAACCGCGAAAACCTCTGTAAAGGTTGAAGGTGAACCTGATTTAAAACCTTAGGTTTGAGGTGAACCTTGGGAAACCTCCTTAGTGAAATTCGATACACTCAAGAGTTGAGTGCGACAGCCGAGAGTGGAGTAGACTTATCGTCGAACCACTATAAAATGACTGTGTTTGAGATTGTTATTTTGATTGAGCGATTTGCTTAAATACCTCCATATCTGAATATATGATCACCTCTCACACACCTACACAGTCATATCCATCATGAACTAAGTCTGCATTATTACTTCTTGAGTAGTTTATGATTGGATCCTTTACTGAGCTTGGAAGCCAGTAAAGTTACATTGGAGTAATCCTGATAATTGTATATATATATATATATATATATATATATTATATATATATATATATAAGGATTAGTGAAATAGGATCTTAAATAAACATAAAAACTTTAAAAGTCCTATTCACCCCCCTCTAGGACATATTGGCATAGTCCTAATTCAACTGAAGCGGTCTTCATCGTTATTTCAGAACTTATTGGTCTCGGTGGTTCTTTCCACTGAAGACTTGTACTCTTCAACGACAGCATCGATCATTGAGGCAACCGAGGCCTCAAACTCAGCGCGTCGGGCCGCCTTAGCTTTCCTGACCTCGAGTTCCAGCTCCGCAGCAGCATCAGTCTTGGCTTGCCTCAACTCGGCCGCAAGCCAAGTATTATCCTCCTCCATCGAGCCGAGATGAGCCTTGATCTTCACGAGCTCAGACTCGGCAGCATCACAACGGGCTTGGAGCTCGTTGATGTCCCCTTGGTATAATAGCTCCCTCACCTTCTCCTCAACCAGTAAGCCGTGAAGCTCCTCCCCCTCTCCCCGAAGTGCTCCGACCTCGCCCCGGAGAGTCTCTATCTCCTTGTCCTTCCTAGTCACTTCCCTTAGTCTCTCCCGAGTTGACAGGAACATGGGCGGTGACTGAATTGAGAGCATAAATTAGGGACAATTCAAAATCAAACAAGAGAAAAATCTCATATGAGAGTTACCTTGTAATAGACAAAGGCGATGTCGTTGATGAAAGACTCGTGTCGATGGGTGAGAAGTTCAGCGATCTCCTCTTTAGGGGCCTGCTTTGCTGCCCAATTGACTAAGCCGGACATGTGGTAGCCCAGAGGAAGTCTTCCAGCTTCAGAGAGAGGAGCAGACCCTGTCGCCTCTCCAATGCAACTGGCGGCCGAGACCTGAGCCTCGGCCATCGCAGCACCTCCGTCCCAGTGGGGGGGGGGGGGAGAGCATCCCTCCGGCAGCTTGACCGGCCCCCGTCGTGCTCGGAGGAAGAAGGGATCGCAATTGGAGGATGTTTGGAAGTAGTTAGGGGCGCCTCGAGGGCTTGAGGGGAGGTAGCGTCAGGTTGGATGGCTGGGGTAAGGGCGACCACAACCCCAGATGCAGCTACAGTTTCAACCTCCATAACGGCGTCGGGAACTGCAGCGACAGAAACCTCGGCCTGAGGAGTCTCCTTCCTCTTCCAAGCAGTGATCTTTACTCGGGGTTCGGTAAACAGCATCTCCTTGAGGGGTGGGGGCTTCCTATTTCTGGATCTGGAAGCTTCGGCCATACCTGCACAGGCAGTAGAAGATAAGGAAACCTCCGAGTCTATAAAACTTCAACGTGATGAAGTGATATTGACTTAAAGCAGAAGGGAGGGGCTTGAGTTTGCAGAGCCCGGACTGGTGAAGATCATCCAGTGTGCTTACATAGAGCCAGACGCGCTGTTCTTCCGTGCGCAATCTTGCTCTGGCAACTTGAGCCTTGAGAAGAGAGGAGAGCTGGGGGGCTCCCTTTGGCTATTCTACAAAAAAGAACAAGGATCAGTCAGAATGGTTTAGGTCAAAAAATCAAGGAAGAGACAAGCATCTCTCGAGATCTGACATGGGATGAATAATCTGGTGGGCACTCGGACCTGCAGATTTCTGAGCTCAGCCGCGGGCGCTTCCCATTCCCTCGAAGCCCAGAACCACTTGTTCTTTTAATCTTTGTTGGAAGAAGGAAGTTTGTGAACGAGGCCTGAACCCTAATAGGCCCGGGTAGCGACGTAGTACCGACACGGCTCGATACGGTCGTGTTTGACCTGGTAGAGTGACAGAAACTCGTTGGGTGTCAGCTCCAGGTTCTTGGCTTGGTGCCATATCATATACGACGTCATCAAGATTCTCTAAGAGTTGGGGATGAGTTTTCCCGGGGCTAACTTTAGGTGTGCTGTTAAGGCGCGCACGAATGGGTGCAATGGAAGCTGAATCCCACATTGCAGAGCGCAGATGAAGATGGCGATGTCACCCTCAGCAGGGTCGCCAAGGGTATTGTGGGGGGGGGGGGGGGGGGGGGGGCAGGGGCTCGTATGTGGATGGAGTCAGGGATCTGAAATTCCTTGCGAACCCAAGCTATTTGGAACTTGACGAGCACTGAGCACCCGGGGATGAGCTCCACAGCTCGGCCACTTGAAGGCCCAGCGATAGCCCTTCCCATCGGGTCTCGGGGTATTCTTTTTGTGCCCTTGGGACGAGCACTTGCCTTAGGGCCCTTACCCTTTTTGGGCTGGGGATGGAGAGGTATGCTTCCATAGGACCCTTAGAGGCCTCGAGCCTGAAGTCCGAGCTCTCCTGCCCGGAGTCATCTTCATATGCGTATCGCTCCCGAATCTCACCTGATCCGTTCAACATTGTAGATTGAAAGTAAAAAGAAAAAACTGAAAGAAGGACAGGAGGTGGAAAGACTTACCGGAAATCGCCTGCTCTGAGGAACTTTCGCAGCAAGCACGTTCATAGAAAATTGAAAACAAAGTTACTCCAGGGAGGGGTATAGCAATTTATATAGCCCAAGGTTTCTATCCGCAATCATGACGAACCGTTGTCCCCGAAGTCGAACCGTCTCAAGCTGAGCCTGCGAGACACATGGCGACGGGCCATTAGCCAAGGAACGCCGAGCCACAAGCTACTGACATCGAGTAGCCATAACGACGTCATTTCGTCCTTTAGAATCCACACGGAAGCTCCACAGCTACTCCGACGATTCGAATCTACAACCGTCACCACGTGTTCATTAGCTACGGGCGTGTAGTTGAAGAGTCGTGGCGACACGCCATCCTAATAGCATGGAACCATAATTGCGACCGTACGCTTTAACTGAACCAACTCTTTATAGCGTAAGGGGTCGTGGATCATTTCCCCATGTATTTACTCCCTGAGTCCGAGTTCGTACTCAGAGAGTAGGGGACTTTTGTTATGGGAAAATCTATAGCATGTCCTATCTGGAAGAAACCTCCGAGTAGCGAGACTAGGCGGGATTATACTTAGCTCGACCGCATTCTGTCCGCTTGAAGTCAGCTCAAACTCAGTTCTGAGGCACAGCATTGGTGTCATCCGTCGAGTTTAGTAGAAAAAGTATGGGCGCGAGAACCGACAAGTTAGTCTGAATGGAGACGTGATCAGCGTATCATCCCAGTAACACACGATCTTGGAATAACTGCACAACCGCCGATATTTGCACATTCGTTATTCGTGGCTAGTGACTAAGATTGTGCCGAGAAATACGGGCACGTCCACTCCGGTTGCAAGGTATAATAGTCATTGAATACACAGGAACAGGGACGCAAGATCTCACACTCTACACCCAGCTATACTACTTAGACCCAGATTCCTAGCCTGACTTTAGCATCGGAGGGTCCCTGCTCTAGCTAGGGTCTCCTTTGTCTTTCTCTTGTACAGGCTTACAGAGATTGAAGCTAGTGTTCGGAGATCAGTAGGGGTGAACCTGAATTTTGTATCAACAGACGTCATGGATAAAGCAAATGCATCCACTGTGGGCCCATAGGGTTTATTCAATACGCTATACTGAGTGACTCAGGCAATCAGCTTCCAGAAAGAAAATCAGAAAGCTGTGGGTCTGCCGCGTGCGCAACCGACGGTCACATACATGGGTGTGGAGAGCTACCTTCCACGTGATATCTAACAGTAAAGCACCGGAACCATGAGTTTAGCTTTACGTGGTCGTACTTTTCAAAAAGCCAACTGCATCCTCCCCACACCTACCCAGGCGGACTCTGTACAGCCACGGGCTGTGGGCACCACCGTGATGTACGGAATTTATTCACACCCTCCATTCATTTTTCAGAGCATTGTAGCGTGTGGACCACACCACAAGAAGCAGTAGTGATAATAACACCTACTGTTGAAACATTCCTGTGGCCTACTGTGATATTTATTTTACATCCAATCCATTCATAAGGTCACCTAGGCGTGGATGAAGGGTGTGCATGCAATCCCATTGTATGGTCTACTTGATACCTAGGTCCGCCTCGTTTTTGAGCTCATACCGTAAAATGCTTTGGAAAAAATGATGGACGGCGTGGATAAAACCCATGACATCACGGCAGGCCCACAGAGCCCTATCCTAGACCGTGCCCGTGTAGGCGGGACGCAATCCGCTTCCCTACTTCCTGGGAAAGTCAGCTGTGATTCTTAAAGCTGATTTAAGAGAAATTTATGACTGTGGACCCCACCTTTTATCCCGTGGTTTTTTAAGCAAAACAAACCTTACTAGCGAACTTAGACCTGCACGTATGGTTAGCAAATTTGAGGACGAAAATGCTCCTGCTTTGTAAAGTTATGGCTACAGTTATAATCCGTAGCCATAGGAAATTGCAGAATTTTTTAAGAAAACTTGCTGGACAGTTATAGACTTTTTCGATAATATCGAAATACCTTCAATACATATCGAAGGACATATGGAAAAGCAGGGGCTATGTTATAATCTGTAGTTATAGGGTCCCACTCACACTAACTCGCTTTTTTTTTTTTTTTTTTTTTTTTTTTTTTTGTAATCCCCACGGCATTTTGTGGGTCCCATTATGAGGTATGTATTATATTCAAACCGTCCATCTATTTGCCGAGCTCGTATGAAGGCTTAAGACAAAAAGTAAGACAGATCTAGCTATCAAGTGGACCACACTGTAAAAGGCAGTGGAGGATTAAACGTTTACTATTGAAACCCTTTTAGGGGTCATAGAAGTTTTGGATCATTATGAAATTTGTTTTTCCTCTTCATCCAGGTCTTTGTGACCTTATTAATAGATTGGATGGAAAATATATGTTATGGTGGGCCCTATAAAAATTTTAACGGTGAAAATCAATTTTCCTGCTACTCTTTGTGGTGTGGTCCAGTTGATCTTTGGATATGATTCTTTAAAAAATAATAATAATAAAAAATTTATAATGCTCCCAAATGATCTAGAAATATGGATGAACGTTGTGGATATAATAAATACATAGCTGTGGGGTCCACGTAACTTTGATCTCTTTTGAGCGGGGCGAACATGAAATTGAGCAGGGCAAACTAGAAATTGAGCGAGGCAAATATGAAATTGAGCGGGTTAAACTAGAAATTGAGCGGGGTAAACTAGAAATTGAGCGGGACAAACATAAAATTGAGCGGGGCAAAAATGAAATTGAGCGAGGCAAACTTGAAATTGAGTGGGGTAAACTAAAAATTGAGCAGGACAAACATAAAATTGAGCAGGGCAAACTATAAATTGAGTGAGGCAAACTGAAAATTGAACGGGACAAACATGAAATTGAGCGGGGCAAACTAGAAATTGAGCGGGGCAAACTGAAAATTGAGCGGGGTAAACATGAAATTGAGCAAGGAAAACATGAAATTGAACGGGGCAAACATGAAATTGAGCGAGACAAACTAGAAATTGAGCGGGGCAAACTGAAAATTGAGCGAGGCAAACATGAAGTTGATAGCTATCAAGTGGACCATATTGTAAAAGGCAGTGGAGGATTGAACGTCTACTATTGAAACCCTTTTAGGGGTCATAGAATTTTTGGATCATTATGAAATTTGTTTTTCCTCTTCATCCACGTCTTTATGACCTTATGAATAGATTTGATGGAAAATATATGTTATGGTGGGCCCTACATAAATTTTAACGGTGAAATTGATGGCTCATTTTAAGGAATGCTTCAAAAAATGAAGTAGATCCAAACCTTAGGCCGACCACACCATAGGAAATAGTGATGATTGAATACCCACCAATAAAAACATCTTGTGGGCCACTGAAATTTTTATTTGCAATTCATCCTGTCGATAAGGTCAGAAAGAAATTGAGCAGGGCAAACATGAAATTGAGCGGGGGAAATTGAAAATTGAGCGGGGCAAACATGAAATTCAGCGGGGCAAACTAGAAAATGAGCGGGGTAAAATGAAATTGAGTGGGGGAAACTGGAAATTGAGAGGGCCAAATTAGAAATTGAACAGTGCAAACATTAAATACCCTAGCTCTTCAAAACACATGCCTTTGTCACCCCATTTCAAAGAAAAACACTCGTAAGCACGTTTTTCTTCCCATTTTCCTTACTAAAATCTTTGTTTACCATCTACACTCATAAGAACGCTGAATTTCATGTTTGCCCCACTGAATTTCATGTTTCCCCTACTCAATTTCATGTTTTCCTCGCTCAATTTCTAGTTTGCCACGCTCAATTTCATGTTTGCCCCACTCAATTTCATGTTTGCCCTGCTCAATTTCATATTTGCCCCACTCAATTTTCAGTTTACCCTGCTCAATTTCTAGTTTGATTCGCTCAATTTCATGTTTGCCCCGCTCAATTTTCAGTTTGCCCCGCTCAATTTCTAGTTTGCCCCGCTCAATTTCAAGTTTGCCCCGCTCAATTTTTAGTTTGCCCCACTCAATTTCATGTTTGCCCCGCTCAATTTCATGTTTGCCCCACTCAATTTCATGTTTTCCCCACTCAATTTCATGTTTGCCCCATCAATTTCTAGTTTGCCCCGCTCAATTTCATGTTTGCCCAGCTCATTTTTTAGTTTACCCCGATCAATTTCTAGTTTGCCCTGCTCAATTTTATTTTTTGCCCCGCTCAATTTCTAGTTTGTCCTGCTCAATTTTCAGTTTGCCCCGTTCAATTTCTAGTTTGCCTCGCTCAATTTCATGTTTGCTCCATTCAATTTCTAGTTTGCCCCGCTCAATTTCATGTTTGCCCCACTCAATTTCTAGTTTGCCCTGCTCAATTTCTAGTTTGCCTTGCTCAATTTCTAGTTTGCCCCGCTCAATTTCATGTTTTCCCCACTCAATGTCATGTTTGCCCTACTCAATTTTCAGTTTGCCCCGCTCAATTTCTAGTTTGCCCTGCTCAATTTCATGTTTACCTCGCTCAATTCTTGTTTGCCTCGCTCAATTTCATTTTTGCCTCACTCAATTTCTAGTTTGCCCCGGTCAATTTTCTGTTTGCCCCGCTCAATTTCTAGTTTGCCCTGTTCAATTTCATGTTTGCCCCGCTGAATTTCTAGTTTGCCCTGCTCAATTTCATGTTCGCCCCGCTCAAAAGAGATCAAAGTTACATGGCCCCCACTGTTATGTATTTATTATATCCACAACGTTCATCCATATTGGAGATCATTTGGGAGCATTATATATATATATATATATATATATATATATATATATATATATATATATATATATAAAGAATCATATCCAAAGATCAACTGGACCACACCACAAAGAGCAGCGGGAAAATTGATTTTCACCGTTAGAAATTTTGTAGGGCCCACCATAACATATATTTTCCATCTAATCTATTTATAAGGTCACAAAGACCTGGATGAAGAGGAGAAACAAATTTCATAATGATATAAAACTTTTATGATCCCTGAAAGGTTTTCAATAGTAGACGTTCAATCCTCCATTGCCTTTTACAATGTGGTCCACTTGATAGCTAGATCTGTCTTATTTTTCATCTCAAGCCTTAATACGAGCTCGCCAAATAGATGGACAGTTTAGATATGACACATACCTCATAATGGGACCCACAAAATGCTGTGGTGATTACAACGAAAAAAAGAAGAAGCCAATGAGTTAGGGTCAGTGGGACCCTATAGCTACGGATTATAACCGTAGTTATAACCATAGCCCCTGCTTTTCCACATGTCCTTCGATATGTATTGAAGGTCTTTCGATATTATCGAAAAAGTCTAGAACTGTCCAGCGAGTTTGCCTAAAAAATCCTACAATTTTCGATACATATCGAAGACTCTTCGATATGTATCGAAGGCATATCTTATGGCTACGGATTATAACCGTAGCCATAACCGTAGCTAAATCTTCATATACCAGCTTACCGTACTTTAAAAAGCAGGGGTATTTTCATCCTCAAATTCGATGTCCGTACATGCAAGTTTAAGTTCGCAAGTAAGGTTTGTTTTGCTTTAAAAAAACCACCGAATAAAAGGTGGGGTCCACAATCATAAATTTCTCCTGATTTAAAAGTCGTAGTGCGTCCCATTCGTTAAGGTAAAATTGGAGGATCATAAACCTGAGAACGGATTTGCTACTCACCTGCCACTAGCCCAGTGGCTAGTGGTCGATGCTCGATGGACCCCACCATGATGTATGTGTTTCATCCATTCCGTTCATCCATTTTTACAGATCATTTTAGGGCTTGATCCAAAAAATGAGAGGGACATAAATCTCAGGTGGACCACACCACTGGAAAACAAGAGTGATTGGATATCTACCATTAAAATCCTCCTAAGGCCAACTGTACTGTTTATTTGACATCCAATCTGTTGACTAGGTCATACAAACCCAGATGAAGGGAAAAAACAAAGATCAGCTTGATCCAAAACTTTTATGGCACCCAAAAAGTTTTTAATGGTCCACGTTTGGTGTGATGTGGTCCACTTTAAATTGGGAAATACCTTATTTTTGGTCTCATACCATAAAATATTTGGAAATATAGATGGACAGCATGTATGAAACACATACGTCATGGTTGGGCCCATAGAGCACCGACCACTAGGCATTCGCAGGCTGCGGGGGAGTAGCCAATCCGTTTCCCATAAACCTACAATAATTTATTTTTTTAAGAGGGAATTTTGCAAAATAATATTTGATTAATATGATGTTTACATTCCCGTATCTTTCTTAATTAAAGTTTCATTAAGATGCCTTGTTAATAAAGTTATTCTCACCTAGATACTATCAGTTTAGCTATCTCTATCGTCAATCCATTTAAAATATGAGTTTTCCTAAAATGAGGAAAATTCCTGCTATATCGAACCGACACGGATTACATATGGTTATTAGAAGCCCCTCTACTATATATGTAACTAATCCCCGCTGTCCATTCAACTTTACAAATCATCTCAGGGCAGGAGCCTAAAAATAAGGTAGATCTAAATCTCAGCTGAACCGCACAACAAGAAACAGTGGTAATGAACGCCAACTGTTAGAAACTTCTCGTCGGCTACAAAAGTTTTGGATCCGTAATAATGTATAAATTGGATGTTTTAAAAATCGCAGTATATATATATATAGTAATGTCTCGGAAAAATCCGTACAAAGACCCGAGTATCACCTCAGGCAGAAATCACTAAGGACTGAATCCTTTAGAAATTAGACGAAAATTAATTAAGTACTAAACTAAATTAATCGGTGAATTAGCTCGAACCACTTTCTATACGAACTGCAAGACCCAAAACTATTAGAATCACTAACTTAACATTTCCTAAAAACCTAGGATCAGTCTCAAAACCCAGTTGTTCCCGGGAACACATTGAAACTCCGTATCGGACCTGGACCGCACGTCGAAACTCCGATAATTGCGAAACTATAAGGTTATGACCACCTTACGGGGCTGGACAACCATCATGGGAATCGAGCCCGAATAGTATCCAAAAATGCACAACTAGAGCCCTGAGTAAAGTGTGTGAGAAACGCGAATATCTTTAGAAAATGAACTCAGATTTAAGTGAATTGCGTCGATCGCTTGTAGGCCAAATTTCAGGTTTCAGACCGTCAGATTCTGACCCAACTATAGCCTTGGATCAGGAAAATTTTCCTGCACCCATTGGTATACTTGTGGCCCTAATCGGGTGATGATAACCGTTGAACTGAAATGGGTCCTCCTTGATCAATCCACAAATCCGATCGGACTGAAACCTTAACCTGGCATAGATCCATTGTCAGGGAGCTTTCTTTAGACCGTATGCGAGCAATCAACCTTCAGATGAGCTCCGTTGGCCCGAAACAGACGTCTTTTGGCTATAACCTAAGTATACCAACGGACCTCCAGATGAGCTCCGTTGGTCCGTTGACTTTAGTTACGATGTATTCGATAAATTGTACATATGTGTGAACTATGTGAATATATTATGCATTCCATGTGTTTGTTAAAATGTTAGAAAGAAAGTGAAATTATGATTTATGCTTGCCATGACTATTAAGCTATAATACATGTGTGTTGTGTGCATGACAACTCCTTTATGAAAGGAATTGCCAAAATATATGCTATAATTAATTTAGTTTGTGTATATGGTAATATGTAGTCTAAGTGTTTGAATGAGAAAGTGTTTGATAAATTGCCTCCAACAAGGATGTTGAGATAGGATTCTCAACTACCTTGTCCATAGTTATAGTTTCTTTTATGTAATGTAATTTGCTACTACGCGATTTATGGTTAAAATGCATATGTATGACTATAGGTTCAATGTGTTCAATGAAATGCTCGAATGAGAATTATATTTTAATTATCTGTTAAATGTTGTTATGAATATCACATGTATTCACATGCTGCGTTTGAGTATGTTTGGGACTACTACATAGTCCAGGCGATCGGTAACGATTCCCGATTTAGTGGTCGAATTCGTTTCGCCACATTAGACATGTTCGATGAATCTGAGTCGTACGGTGACTATCGACAGTGGTTAGGCCACGTGGAGTGCTTATGCGCTCCATATCGATTAATTCAGCGTGCGCTCGTACAAATCGAACTTGTCAAATAACCCGATTGACTTATTATGTGTTTACTATGTATGGACGCTACTGCTTGAATCTAAGGTACCACTTACCAATGAAAAGCCTGTTTCAACCATGATACCATGATTCGCTAAGACTCATGAGCCGAGTATGGTGGTATGGGACACCGTGGTCGAACTGTCGGCCTACGCTGGGGTGACGAGCCTCGCCGCAGTGTCTAGTGAGCAACCCAAACTCGTGAGCCGAATATGGTGGTATAGGACATTGTATTCGAGCTGTCAGCCTACGTTAAGGTGACAAGTCTTGCCGTAGTGACCTCGAGTATAAACTAGGCCTAAGTTGAGGTGACGAGCCTCCCGTAGCGACTTGAACTTGCCTATCCATAGTTTTTAAGTTAGGGATAATGTTGCCCTATAACTTGCCTATCGTATGTGATTAATTAGGATTGACGACCCTATATGGATCATTTTTGGGTAAGTGATATAAAGGGAGGTACCTTAGCTTCCCGAATCTACTATATGAATAGGCTTAATCAAATACTCGGCTAATACGATCATGCACCGCACTACATATGCTTAGGTGATGAAGGCACAGTGGGAGTAGCATGTGCGACCATGAGATAGTGTTGGTGAGGGAGTGCAGGCGAGGGCATGTATCATTACCACAATCATCCTTGCATTAACCAGAGTAGTTAGGGAATATTTGTTGTATTATTTTATCAGTACTACTTGACTGAATTGATAACATGTTAACCTTTGCCTTATAGTACCACTGAGTTGATCACTCACTCCCACTCTGGGATGGTGTTTTAAAACACCAACTAGACTCTGTTTTAGCTGCAGATGATGGCGAAGCTTACGAAGCGGATCCCGACTTCTATGACGATGAGGAGGAGTTCTCCTATATGCAGCTATCAGTCGGGTCTATGTAGTCCATGTACTGATCAATGAGATTACAGGGATACAAATTAGTTGGACATTACACTTTGTCATTTTGTATATTTTGGAACAAAGATGTATATATTCAGCCTGGTGACATGATCATACTCTGGGGGTTTATAACCACTTATATACTTTATATATCTATCATAGTCTTCCGCTTGCTTAATTTAATCATTTCTGGAGTATGATATGTTGATTTAATGTAATCACATTCATGTTTATTGTACTCATACAGACAACATTTAATCATCATTATCTATGTTGCATAAGTGATGCGTTGGAACTCGGGAGTTGAGCTTCTGCTCGACCCCCGATTTTCAGGGTGTTACAAGTTTATATCAGAGCATGATTTGGATTAAACTGGACCTGGGTTATGGTAACACAATGCACACTGACGTACTTTGACTTAGGAGGGGGCGATGAAATGTAGAAACAGTTGTAGGATCTCAAGTTTCACCGACTAGCGAAACTCACAGTTGAAACCCACCCCGTATGCATATAAGATCATGTGAAATGATCCCCATCTCTTACTAGAATGTCCATCGATGGGTTGGGACAATAATTCGATGAATCTCACACTCAATATACGCCGAAAAGCGTGAATACGCATGAGATGGAACCCGAAACTACCTCAAACGGGCGTAGGGGCCCAAATCACATGAAACGGTGGGACTTAGGGGGTGTCCTGCACATCTCTGGCACCCTGGGAGGGGGAGACCACCCCCCCCCAAGGGCGGAGCCACCGCCCTAGGGCCAGTGGACCGCGACGCCACCGCGCTTACCGCAATGCATCACAATCGGGTCTAGCGGGCCGCGGTGGGCCCACGGGTCGGGTGGCCCACTGCCCTTCTCCACACATGCTTGGCCACGAAAATCATGTGGGGCCCTCTATTTGGCCCTCCTAGCTCCATTTCACCCCCACCTAGCTTCAAACCCTTCCAACCCCTCCAAAAACTTGATTTTTCACCTCAAATCTCCTCTCCATTCTCATATCTTCTTCTTCTTCTTCGTTACGTACCCACCTCCACCATTTCCCTCAAAACCCATCACCTACCACCTTCTATCTCTATATTTCCTCTCATTTTGACCACAGAAATCCCTCTTTGTGTCTCATAAACCCCAAAACCCACCAACCTATCTCACTTTGCAAGCTTTCCCAACCATATGGCTCTCTTGGAGATAGTGGTCACCGTATTCTCGCTCTCCACACTCCTTTCTCTCATGGGAAAGAGAAGAGCATCCACAGACGAAGCCGGGCCTAGCCGCCCAACCCAATCGAGGAAGAAAGCGGGTGCTGAAGCAAGCACAAGTGCCACACGAGAGCAGATGATGAAGCGGGATCTCGATCCCCAGATTCCATTTGAAAGGGCTCTACCGTCGGGCGTCGGACATGGTAGGTTTCAAGGTCGTAGAATTATCTTTGAAGCACATGTGGATGAAAGACTATTTGGGCTTTATCCGGTGATGGACCTCCTATTGAACACTGGGTGGGGCCCCATATTTGAAGGCAAGTCACGTGCATGTGAGAGCACTGTCCGAGCCTTCTACGCCCACATACGAGATCCACTGCTGGAGCCTCTATAGTTTACTATCCCTGTGGGAAGGCGAGAAGCCACCGTCGATGTTGGTGCGATAACTTGAATTATGGGGATTCAACGTGGAGAGGTACATGCTAGCGAGAAGAATCTCAAGAGTATGCGTGAAAGAGATCGCCGCACACGATTTCTTTGTGGCCGACTGGTCCCTTAGAAGCGAGGCAACTGCATCCCAGCGACCAAGATGACTCGTGACTTCCGCCTACTCCACCACATATTCACATACAATGTGTATCTGAGGTGGAGCAATTGTACTGAATGCACGCGTTTGATGGTGGACTTCCTATACAGAGCTGGGTAGGGAGACAAGCAGTGTCTGCTTACTTTCGTCCTGCTACAGATAGTCCAGACCGCACACTCTGTATGCACAGATATTTCACTCCCATTTGGCCGACTTATATGCAAGCTTGCTCGTGAGTTCGGCTATGGACTTAACGCAGATGAGCTTGCGCCGATCCACTTCATAAATGACACTACACTCAACAACATGGGCATAGGCCAGCGACAAGGCCAAGCCCGTCTTGATGAGTATGGTGACGAGATAGAGGAAGAGGAAGGAAGTAGTGAAGAGGAGGAGGAAGAAGAATTTGAGGAAGGAAGTGGGGGAGAAGGTAGTGATGAAGAGGGAAGCGATGAGGAAGAGCAAGAAGAGGAAGAAGAGGAAGCCCAAGATTTAGATGGGGGACCTCATACTGCTACACCTGAGCGTCGCCATGATCGGGTTACCTTAGAAGCCCGCTTGGCTCAGATCGAAGAGAGTCAGGCTGCCCTGAGACAGGAGGTCAGAGAGACCCGGGCTGAAGTGAAACAAGTGCTTGAGGAGAAAAAGGCCTATATGAAACAAAGGTTCAAGAAGATCTCCCGCACTCTAAAGACCCTCCTGTGCTGCACGCAGGACAAGGGCGCACCTCCACCATCACCAGAGTCGGACGACTAGTCATCTTTGAGTTTTCTTTGTTTTCTTGCTTTCTATGTTATAGCCTTGATAGGCTTAGTAGTATGGTAGAGTTGTTGGTATGTTTTAGTGTTTAAATCTTTGTATAGATTAGCTCACATGTATCTTCTGTCATGATCCATGTAAGACTATATCTCATGTATTGTGACGATTTTCATTAAATGAAATGCATGAAGCTCCTTTTGTTATGAAATATGTAGAATGCTTGACAAATTAAGTGTTGTTATGTTAAATCTTACACATGTTGCACCCTATGTTGTGTATAGGAAATACCTCCGAAAGTCACTCGGAATACAACACGTCTTGCATTTGGCTGATCGTTTGACGGGCACCTCCCCTGAGCGATAGCCACACGGACCTTAGCTTGGGCCCTGATAATGACACTGTGCTGGATTCACATCCGGCCACTGGCCCCACCAATGGGCCAACACCTTTTTCATCGCTGGTTCTAGAACAGAACCGTGCGTCCACCTCGACGCCTCGCATGCTTCAAGCGGCTTCTCCTCCTGATAGGTTGGAGGAGATGATGCTCTTGATGCAGCAGCAATAGCAGATTTGGATCACGATCGCAGGGGCCCTTGCCCAGAACATGAATGTGGTCCCGCCTGTATCACCTGTGCACCCTACTGGAAACATGAATGCCAACGGTTTATTTGAGCTATTCCAGCACTTTCGACCTCCCACTTTTGTGGGTACTCACAGACCCGAGGAGGCTAAATACTGGCTTGACCTCATCTCTAAGATGTTGAAGCCGCTGCACTGCACTGAGGTAGAGCAGGTTGAGTTGGTTACCTATATGTTCGAGAAAGAAACTAGTCTATGGTGGGACAACATCCTATGGACAGTGGCTACTGAGTATGTATGGACGTGGGAAGCTTTTGAGACTCGCTTCCATGGAAAGTACTTCCCCCTCACTTACCGTAATGAAAAGGAGGGAGAGTTTCTTCGCCTCCGACAGGGAAGGATGACCATGTCGGAATATGAGGACAAGTTTACGAAGTTGGCTAGACACGCTCCTTTGATCCTAGCGAATGAGCCGATGAAGATGCGACATTTCTCAGATGGTCAGCAGCCCGATATCTATACAAAGATGTGTTGCGCTAGCATTCCTAACTATGCTGAGCTAGTGAACATATCTCTGCGAGCTGAGAAGGATGGGGATAGACTATCCCGTACACGTGTACCCATGGGTCCGAGGCCTCGACCTGATTTGCCGAACAGACCGTTCCTCGGCAAGAGGCCACATGCAAATTCGCCTCCCAGACTTACGGCTCCACCGACCCAGCTGAGACAATCAGATGTGTGGTGCACCAACTGCAAGAGGTTGGGCCATACTGACACTTACTGCTTTACCAAGATGAGGGACAATGGCTTCTCCCCTCCTCAGAAGATCAACTGTCAGATGCCGCAACCTATCTCAGTTCCATCTCTATTGTAACGCCCTGAAAATCGGGGGTCGAGCATAAACTCAACTCTCGAGTTCCAACGCATCACTTATGCAATAAAATGAATGATGATTGAATGTTGTCTGTATTAGTGCATTGAACATGAGTGAGATTAAGCCAAAACAACATATCATACTCCAGAGACAGTTAAATTGCAAGCGAAAGACTATGATAGATATATAAAATATAAAAACTGTGGTAAGTCTCCAGAGTGTGATAATGTTACCAGGTTAATGAATTACAAGTACAATTTCAAATTATACCAAAGGTGTAGTGTTATCTAGTCAACATTTCTGTAACCCCGTCGATCAGGACAAGGCTCACGTGAAGCCGTCAGTATATAACATATACGAACAAGCATCATTGTCATCATAAAGGTCCGGCTCCGCCTCAGGAGTAGCGTCGCCATCTGTAATCAGACAAAGTCTGGTGGGTGTTCGGAACACCGTCCTGTAACGGGGAGTGAGTGATTAACTCAGTGGAACAATAAAGCATAGGTTAACATGTTATCAAAACAGTCAAGCAGTAATGATAAAGTAGTACAATTAAACAATTCTAAATATTCTTATTAATGCAAGTATGAATGCAGTCATGATGCATGCCCTCACCACACACTCCCTCGTGCGATACCATCTTACGTTCGCGACATGCTTGCATTCCTCAGTGCTCCACATCTTCCAAGTACATGTAATACGATGATGAGCATGATTACCGAGTTGTTATTAGTCCATTTCAAACAGCAGGATTGGAAAACTAAGGTACCTCCCTTGTATCATTCCCAAATAAGGATCCTGTCTAGGGTCGTCACTCCTAGTTAGTCTCATACGATATTATGGTCTGAGAGACATCACGAAGGCATCACAAAGGGCTCGTCACCCGTCAGCATGGATACAGATCTCACCGTATTCGGTTCAATTACTGACCATCAGCTTGAATACAAGTCTCACCGTACTCGGCTCAATCGCTAGCCGTCAGCTCGAATACAGGTCTCACCATACTCGGCTCAACTCATGCTCTCGTTGCTGCGAAGGGCTCATCGTCAATCATAGATTTTAGAGTATACTTGAAGACACTACGAAGGGCTCGTCGCCCGTCAGCACGAATACAGGTCTCACCGTATTCGGCTCTCGCCGTAGGTGTCGACAGCTCGAATACAATGTCCTATACCACCGTATTCGACTCACGAGTCTGGTTGTTCAATGGTCACTACAGGGAGGCACGTGGCCCCAGCGTAGGCCCACAGCTCGACCACGGTGTCCCATACCACCATGCCCGGCTCATGAGTCTTAGCGAATCGAGGTACCATAGTTAACGGGATTTCACTGGTAAGTTTGGTATCCTAGGTTCAAGCAGTAGTGCCCAAACATGGTGAACATACATAAGGCAGATCGGGTTGCTTGACGAGCTCGGCTAGCTCGAGCGCACAATAAGTTGAACGATATGAAGTGCATAAGCACTTCGTATGACCAGCCACTATCGCCAATCGAAGTACGACTCGGGTTCGTCTAACACATCCCTCGTGGCGACTGAATCTCAACCACGAATTCAGGGCTTGTTACCAATTGCCTGGACTATAATCATAGCCCCAAACACAATCAATCCATGACTAGAAGCATGTAGAGTAAAGAAGAATAAACAAAGTAATTCAAGCATGTTGACAAGCATGTCATAAAACATGTAATAAAGCACAATAAAAACAGGAAATACAAACACCTCTATTTCATAAGTAAGCGGTTAAATTAAACAAGCAACATGGAGGAAATCATATACATCTCTAAGGTAGTTGAGAATCCTATCTCAACACCCTAGTAAACTTAGTTCATCACACAATTTCTCACACAGGCATTTTAGCAAACACTTAAACTACACCACTCCAACATACATGACGTATGTTGATTTCAACATAGAATAGGACAAATCCTTATAGCAAGGAGTTGTCGCATACACATCAATCATGTTCTTACATTCAATACATTTGGCAGGCATCAATCATAAATCCATTTTTATTTAGTCATTTCAACAAACACTTTAAACTACATACATCAACATACATGACGTATGTTGATCACATAGGTATAAGGCCAAATCCTTTCACTAGGGAGTTGCCCCAATAATAACACGAGTGCACCCACGACGGATGATCATGGCAAGCATGAATCCAAGTTCCATATTCATTGGAACATTTTCACAAACACTTGGGCTACACCATTTATCATATATAGTTAGGGGTGTACACGGGTCGGGCCGAGTCGAACTGGCCTCAGCTCATCCAGGCCCGTTCAACAGCCACACCAGGTCCAAACCCGACAGGGCCTGGTCACCGGGCCAACATCTCCAGCCCGAACCGGGCCTGGGCGAGTTCAGACCGAGTTCGGGCCAGTTTCAAACCTTCGAGTTCGGGCCAGTTTCGAACCTTACAGCAAGTTCATGGGAAGGGCTTTGGTAGGTAATCCATGTCCCATTAATTTACAAGGCCCTCGATCAACGGTTTAGATAGTTGAACTATAGACTCCACAAAAAATCTTCTCGCCTGGAACGTTCAATTCCTCCCGGTGACCATACTGCCCAAAACAAATGGGTGACTAGAAAATTTGTTTTAGCCGTTTATTTGTTTTATACCTGTGGCCAACCTAAGGTATTTACCGGCCTGATTTTCGAATCAGAAGATCTAATTAGTATATCCAACCGGATGGAACTAAGATTTCATTTTTCTAATCCATATTAAGACAAGAAATGTGGCACATGTATTTCACATCTAGGCCAGTCCTTATTGGGTCTCACTTTGAACATCCGATGGCCCAAATAATAGGATGATAGACTCACCATCAGTCATTATTGCTTTTCCAACCATTGATTCTTCTGGTAGAAATGTGGCCCAACTGATAAGTGGGAACCAGGGCTAGCCCACCTGATGACTGACCCAGATCTTGTACATATAACATTTTGCCATGTTGCAAATCATCTTCACAATTTTCATGAAGAAATGATTTGATACTCTTGCAGAGTGATGGATGAGATGAGCAGTTAGAAATTACTTAGAAATAACATATATGGCTTTAAACCTTTCAAATTACAAGAACTATATATATATATATATATATATATATATATATATATATATATATATATATTATATATCATGAACCGGGTTTCGGACCGAGTCGGGCCGGGTCGGGTTGGGCTGGGGCGAGTCGGGTTTTGGGCCGAGTCTGGCCGAACTAGGAGGTATCCGAACTCGGCTTGAACTCAGTTTTGGGCCTAAAAAATTGGCCCATCCTAACTCGAACTCAGTTCCGGGTCAGGCCGAGTCGGGCTTTTTCGGGCCGGGTCGAGCGAGCTAACCGGGCTAGCCTGGTTTGTGTACACCCCTATATGTAGTGTATATTGGCTGTGGCGTGATTTAGGGCAAATCCTTTTGTCATAGGGGTATCGCCTATACAACAATCATAAATCCATGACAATTTGCCAAGGCGAGCACGAATGCGAATTCTTTACTCATTCGGTCATTTTCACAAACACTTAGAATACACTATTTTAACATACATAGTGTATATTAGCAAAAACATGTATTAGGGCGAATCCTTTCGCCAAACAAGTATTTTATCCATATATAATATATCAATACGGCAAATAATCATGGCAAATACATTTCCAAAATTTATACGTATACGGTACTTTCTACAAATACCTAGAGTATGTAAAATTCCATATTATTCATCTTTAATCGAAACGGAAAACAGACAGCACTTTGTACATGTGCAATTGCATGCAGATCATGAATCTATCATTATCTGACATTGAAAGTGTTGAAAACCATAACCTATACACCCAAAGTCCGCACCTTTCGTCTTAGAATCGTAACGAATCAGATAGGTTTGCTAAGCTTTCGTATACGACAGTTTGGTAACTTATAGAACGAAATATGTTAGCTACTTCATAACCTACAACTATCAAAACTCCAAAACAGGTTAGGGTTAGGGTTTCTTACCTAGAAATGATGTCGAATCGCCGGAAAAGCGATAAGAATAGTGCGGTTAAGCATGGATAGCAACAGGGAAGAGTGGCAGGGAGATTCCCCCACTTCTCTCACACTTTCTCTCTCTTTTCTCTCTTATCTCTCTAGGGTTTCTCTCAAATTCGTATGGTTGTGAGAGAGAGGGTTCTAAGGTCCTTATATAGCCTAAAAACACTCTAAAATAGACTTATGGACAATGTATACTTAGGTTATAACCAAAGCGAATCTTTTTCAGCTCAACGGAGCACTTCTGGCGGGCCTCCTTGAGCCAAAGGTCGGACTTAAGCTCACTAACACTGGATCTACGTTTAGTTAAGTTTTCATTTCAGTCGGGATTCCAGATCGCAAATGGCAGACTAGTTTCAGTTCGACGGTCAGTGGATCTCGATCAGAGATTTCGAGTACGTGGATATGTTTGGGGAAATATCCCTGATCCGAGGGTGTAATTTGGTCTGATTCTGACGGTCATGTTGCTCAATACTAATCCGCAAGCGAGAGATGCCAGATTTCATAAATTTCTATTTTATTTTGAATTAATTTCATATTTCTCACACTCTTCACTCCGGGCTCAAGCGAATTACACTGGGACACTATCTGGATTTGATTTCCGAGATGGTTGTCAAGCCCAGCAAGGCGGTCCTAATTCCTTAACTTCGTGTTAATCGGACTTCCGACGTGCGGTCCAGATCTGATACAGAGTTTCATGATACTCCCGAGAGCAGACGGGTAATGAGATTGATCCTAGATTTTAGGGTAATGTAGCGTCAACGAATCTACAAGTTTTGGGTCTTCCAGATCGTATTTAAAGCAATTGGTGCTAATTTCACAGATACTCTAGTTTAACACTAGCTAATTCTCGCCTAATTTCTAAAGGATTTAGTCCTGTATGATTTCTGTCTGAGGTGGTACCTGGGCCTTTATAGTTTGTATATAAAGTAATCCAAGTTATAATACTTAGCTAGTTTAAGATAGTGTCTAGGGTGAAAGTACTTAGAAAAATTGAAAGAACAAGGTGGTGAAGGGTGGGATTTGTGAAGGAAATGGGTTCAAAAGTGATTTTTAACTTAGGGAATGAGTTTTGACAAGTTAATAAGGCGTTAGGAACGACCCATTGCCTAAGGACGTCTAATTCCAGGTTGGCAAAAATTTGGGATGTTACATCTATGGTCAGCACCGCTTGCATAGCCATCTTACCGGCCACTCGCACCTCGATTTAGGCCACCTCAATGACCTATGGTAGTACAGCCGAATCGCCCTCAACAAGCTCGGGTGCACTCACTTGCAGCTGAGGCTTTCGAGACAGCAACCGTAGCACCATTGGCTTTCGAAGTCACAATACATATCCAAGGTATACCAGTCTTCTTATTGGTGGACATCGGGTCCACTATTTCAATAATATGATGTGCAACAGTTAAGCGACTAGTATTGGAAACTACTCTTATGGTTGGGATGAGACTCATTACCACCACAAGGACCTTCTCAGACACTACCAAGATTTGTAAGGATTGCTCGATAGACTTAAGAAGCAGAACAATACTCGTTGACCTGATTGTCGCCCCGTTATGTCATTACGATGTCATCCTCAGTATGGATTGGCTCACTGAGAAGAAGGAAGAGATCGATTGCGATGCTAGAGTGGTGACAGCCCATGGACCTGAGGGCACGACCTTTACTTTCCCAGTTCAGGTCAGTTAGTACTACCGCATTAGTTGTTATGCTACCTTGCTAGAGAATGTTGATGGTCCGACACTTGGGAACACGCCTGTAGTCCGAGATTTTACGAACGTGTTCAAAAAGATACCTGGATTACCTCCTCAGCGCGAGATCGATTTTACCATCGACCTAGTGCTAGGTACGACACCTATATCTCTACCGACGTATCGCATGCCTCCATGTGAGATGGAGGAACTAAGGAGACAGATCAATGATTTGTTGGATGCAGGCTTCATACCACCGAGTGTATCTCCTTGGGGAGCACCCGTATTGTTTGTAAAGAATAAGGATGGATTGCTGCGATTGTGTATTGATTATCGTACGTTGAACCAAGTAACGGTGAAGAACAAGTATCATTTGCCTATCGACCAGTTGAAAGGGGCACAATATTTTTCAAAGATCGACTTACGGTCAGGGTATCACCAGTTGAGTGTCAGGGATGAAGACGTGTAGAAAATAGCATTCAGAACTAGCTTTGGACACTACGAGTTCCATGTGAAGTCATTTGGACTCACAAACGCACCGGCCGTGTTTATGGACCTAATGAACTGGGTGTTTCGGCCGTATCTTTACCGATTCGTCATCGTATTTATAGATGACATCCTGATATACTCCAAGAGTCGGAAAGATCACGAGGAGCACCTGTGAGCAATCTTTAATACTCTAAAAAAGAACCAGTTGTTTGCTCAGTACAAAAAGTGTGACTTCTGAAAAGAAGAGGTCAAGTTCCTAGGACATGTGATGTCCAAGAAAGGAATAGTTGTGAACCTTGCTAAGGTGACCGCAGTTCAGTACTGGGAGCAGCCTGGTTCAGTTACTGAAGTGAGTAGTTTCCTCAGCCTGTCGTCGATTCATTAGGGACTTTTCTAAGATAACCAAACCGTTGTCTCAGCTCACTCGGAAGGATCTCAAGTTTGCCTGGAATGAGAAGGCATAAGCAGCCTTTCAGGAACTAAAGGACAAGTTAACGTCTGCACTCGTGCTAGTATTGCCAGAGCAAGGGGTCAGATATACGATATACACCAACGCGTCCCATGTTGGTTTGGGTTGTGTTCTTATGCAGAAGGACAGGGTGCTTGCCTATGCCTCGGGACAGTTGAGGAAACACAAAGAAAACTACCCTATGCACAACCTAGAATTGGTAGCAGTTGTTTTTGCATTCAAGCTCTGGACACATTACCTCAACGGAGAGGAGTTCGAGCTCTTTTGCAACCACAAGAGCCTTAGGTACATATTAACACAGAGAGACTTGAATATGAGGTAGCGACGATGGATGGAAACCTTAAAAGACTTCAAGTTTGAGGTTTCCTACCATCCCAGCAAGGCTAACCTTGTGGCAGACGCGTTGAGTCACAAGAAGACGATAGCATTCACAGCTCCGCTAATGATACATGAATGGAACATGGTGAAATTCGTGCGAGACTTTGAGCAGAAACTTACGGTAGAGGAGCCGTTCGAGAGCTTCGCACATATTCGTATATAGCCACTTATTGATGGCCTAATCATTATGGCTCAGAGGGAAGATGAAAGGTTAGTGGAAATGAGAAAGAGAGCTAGTGGCGATGAAGACTCTGAATAGAGAGTTGGTTCTGATGGAGGTTTACGTTATCGTGGCCGCCTATGCATCCCAAATCTTCATGACTTAAGAAAGGAAGTTCTCAAAGCTGCTCACAATTCGAAAATGGCAATGCATCTAGGTAGTACGAAGATGTATCGAGATATGAAACGTTCATACTGGTGGGACAACATGAAGGCCCACATAGCAGACTTTGTGTCCTGTTGTCTCACGTGCTAGCAGGTCAAGGCCTAGCATCGCCGACCTCCTGGTTTACTTCAACTCATGCCTATAGCTGGATGGAAATGTGATATCATATCTATGGATTTCATTTCCGGGTTACCGAAGACAAGGAAGGGACATGACTCCATTTGGTGATTGTGGACCGATTGATAAAGTCAGCTCATTTTCTCCCTATTAAAGTTTTGAACTCCGCAGATGATTTGGCCAAGTTGTACATCAAGGAGATCGTACGGCTGCATGGAGTTCCTATGGAGATTGTATCGGATCGAGACACGCGATTCACGTCTATCTTTTGGACTCGGATTCAAGAAGTAATGGGAGCGCAGTTGAAGTTCAACACCGCGTTCCACCCACAGACTGACGGGTAGACGGAGCGGGTCAATCAGGTGTTGTAGGATAGAGTGCTTGATTTCAAAGATAGTTGGGATGATTGTCTTCCTTATGCTGAGTTCGCTTATAACAATAGCTTTCAAGTGAGCATTGGCATGGCTCCCTACGAAGCACTGTATGGTGTCCATGTCGAGTATCGCATTGCTAGGCAGAAGTTGGTGAGAAGAGTTTGATTGGGCCAGAATTGGTACAGACAACCTCAGAAAAGATCGACATTATCAAGCGTCGACTTCTTACAGCACAGAGCAAACAGAAGAGTTATGTCAATACGAGACGGTGACAGCTAGAGTTTGAGGTCAGGGACCAGTATTCCATACGGTTTCTTCAATGAAGGGAGTCCTTTGATTTGGCAAGAAGGGAAAACTCACGCTACGATTTATTGGTCCGTTCCAGATTTTAAACCTAGTGGGTATGGTAGCATACCACCTCGATTTTTCCACACCACTCGCCGGCGTGCACAACGTATTTCACGTATCAATTTTGAAGAAATACGTTCTTGATCCTTCCCATATTATTAAGTGGGAGCAGGTACAGTTGAGTGAAGATGCTACCTATGTACTGCGACCGACACGTATTCTAGACATGAAGGAACAGGTGCTTCATAGTAGAGTTATCCCGCTTGTGAAGGTACTGTGGACACACCACACAGAGGAAGAGGCTACTTGGGAAATAGAAGCCGAGGTCCGTAAGAACTACCCTCAGATTCTTGAGGAGTACGAAAAGGTATTAATTTCGAGGATGAAATTTTTCTTTAAGGGGGGTAGATTGTAACGTCTCGGAAAAATCCGTACAAAGACCCGAGTATCACCTCAGGCAGAAATCACTAAGGACCGAATCCTTTAGAAATTAGATGAAAATTAATTAAGTACTAAACTGAATTAGTCGGTGAATTAGCTCGAACCTCTTTCTATATGAACTGCAAGACCCAAAACTATTAGAATCACTAACTTAACATTTCCTAAAAACCTAGGATCAGTCTTAAAACATAGTTGTTTTTGGGAGTACATTGAAACTCTGTATCGGACTTGGACCGCGTGTCGAAAGTCTGATGACTACGAAACTATAAGGTTATGACCACCTTACGGGGCTTGACAACCATCACGGGAATCGAGCCCGAATAGTATCCAGAAACGTACAACTAGAGCTCCTGAGTAAAGTGTGTGAAAAATGGGAATATCTTTAAAAAATGAACTCAGATTTAAGTGAATTGGGCCGTTCTCTTGTAGGCCAAATTTAAGGTTCCAGACCGTCAGATTCTGACCCAACTATACCCTTGGATCAGGGAAATTTCCAAGCACCCATTGGTATACTTATGGTCCTGATCAGGTGACGATGACCATTGAACTGAAACGAGTCCTTCTCGATTGATCCACAAATTCGATCGGACCAAAACCTTAACCTAACATAGATCCATTGTCAAGGAACTTTCTGAGCCCAAGATTTAGTGACGGTGCTGGCATAGGTAGCTGGGGAGTGGGTTCCACTCGTGAGATCCACCTTGATACATTTATGAAATCCAGGCTATCCATATGCTTTTCTAGGTTATTTTGACAGCTTAGCATAAGTAAGGGGTTGATCCAACCATCTAGTGGATCACACCACAGCTAACAGTGGGCCTGGGAGCACCCCTCACATCGGCCATAAGAAATTGGGGTGGGGGCGTCCCAGCCATGGACCTCACCTTGTTGTATATGTTAAATCCACGCCTTCCACTAGTTTCTCCATATTATTTTAGGCCATGGCCCTAAAAATGGGGTAGATCCTAGTCTAGAGTTGGCCACAAGAAGGAAAATAAAGTCCCATTGTTGGAACTTTTTAAGGCCCACTATTGTGTGTATGTGATGGAACCTACCCAACATTGGACTCCTTTGGGCCACAGAAAGCTGGCCGACATAATGGACGGAATGGATTTTTCACTCGTGGACCCGACATAGTAGAAAATATATAAGGAAAGAAAGAAAAAAAAAAAACAAAGTGTCACTTGCGTTATTATCCTGTGACGTGAGGACAGAAGCCTCCTTGGGCTGCTCCGAGACTGGCAGACCCAACATGACTTATATGTTCAATCCACACCATCCACCATCTCGTCCAAATTATTTTAGGCCATAAGACAAAATATGAAGAAGATCTGAGTCTTGAGTGGGCTGTACTAAGGGAAACAATTCCCACCTGTTGAAACCTTCTAGGGCTCGCAGTGGAGTCTCTTATCATCCAAATCAGCCCAAATAAGAGTCTACTGAACCCCACTTGAGCTGGCCAAGACGGTGGACGAAGTAGATCATCGACTTGGAGCCAACTTGATAGTGTATTAAAAAAATAGGTGTATATAATAATAATTTTTTAAAAAAAGGGCCATGCACGTGGGCGGTAATCCATTCCTGTCTAAATTTGGGTCTCACAAGTAGGACCCATCTTGATGTTTATATTTAATCTAAGCCGTCCACCAACTTTTGTAGATCATTTTAGACCACGGGCTAAAATATGAGGCGGATTTAAGATTTAGAGTGAACCGCACGGAGGGAAATAATTCTTATATGTTAAAACCTTTCCAAGGCCTACCCGGGGCTCCCTGATCATCTAAACCATTCCAAGTAAGAGTTTCTTGGACCCCATTTGAGTTGACCAAGATGGTGGACGGTGTAGATCATCCTCCTGGGGCCCACCATGATAGTGTATCTAAATCATAAAAGAAATATAATAATTTAAAAAAATAAAAATACCGGTGCACGGTGACCATCCTGGCTAATTATGGTTCTCGCATGTGGGACTCATCTTGATGTATATATTTAATTTGATTGGTACACTGACTTCTTCAAATCATTTTAGGCTATGGGCCAAAATATGAGGTAGATCCCAGTCTCTAGTGGGCCGTATAGAGGGAAATAAAATCTTGCTATTGAAACCTTCCAAGGCCTGGCATGGGTCCCTGTTTATCCAAACCAGTCCCAATTAGGCCCATTGGGCTCCACTCGAGCTAGCCTACACGATGAATGAAGTATATCATCCTTGTGGGGGCCACTTTGATGGTGTGACCAAAACCAAACATATATATATATATATATATATATATATATATATATATATATATATATATATATATATATACACACACACAACACGGAAACGCTCACCTGCGAAGCAGTTCGTATGTACGAACTTTTTTGAGAACCCATTATACATGATGTGTATCCAAAATCTGAACCGTTCATGTGAAGCAGCACCTCGTGAAACCCCACGGGCCCAAGTTTTACTTTGATCTAAAACTTTGATGGGCCATGAAAATTGAAAACAGTTTCCTCCCTTGATTTGCATTTCTCTTTGCTATGCCCCACCAGAATTTTAGATCGGGGTGAAAATTTGTCACATGGGGCTTCATGGGATTCCGCATCACATGGACCGTTCAGATTAGACACCCATGGCACGTGTGCAAAGGTGCTCACGTGCGTAGGTGCGCAGGGGAGCATGACTATATATAATAATAATAATAATAATAATAATAATAATAATAATAAAGGAAATCGAGACCTCCAGTTAGCTTCTTGGGCCGATGGACGCCCACTTGGGGGTGTGGAGTGGAGCCCACACATGGGACCCCCTATGTTATATGTGTTTCATCCGTACTACCCATCTGGTAGCCAAAAATGAGACAGGCCCACACCACTAGAAACAATGGGGATAATGATATCCACCGTTGCAACCTTTATGTGCCCACCGTGTGGATTGTATGCCATTTAATGGTGGCACGGGCAACACATGACCTGTACCCTAGCCAAGTATCGCCAGGATGAAGGGAAGACACAGCTATCAATTTGATTCAAAGCATTTGGGGGCCACACAAGGGGACCCACTGCGCACACTGTCTAGCAGGGCTCACCTTGTGGGGCCACCCTGATGTATCTATTTGATCCATGCCACCCATCTGTTCCTCCAGTTCATTTTAGGATGGGGCCCAAAAATGAGGCCAATCCATAACTCAGGTGGGTCACACCTTAAGGAAGAGAGGGACAATGGTGTCCACCATTAAGACCTTCCTAGGACCCACTGTGATGTCTGTATTTTATCCACGACCCACCATGATATATCTATTTTATCCATACTGTACATATGTTTTCCATATCAGCTTAGGTCATAAGCCCGTAGATGAGGGCGATCAGACCCTCAAGTGGGCCACACCAAAGAAAAGATGGTCATTCAATGTTTCCATTGGAAGCTTCCTAGGAACCACTATAAAGTTTAATTGCGACCCACACCCTTAGTGGGACCCACCGTGGACCCCGACCCAATGCATGTATTGCGTAGTCGGGCTATCCATCCACTTGACAACCCATGATAGGTGTGGCCCACGATAGCCCCCACCTTGATTTATGCATGTTACATCCACTACGTTCTTTCATTGCTAGCCCATCTATAGGGCATGTTTGAGATTCGAATAGGCCGCCTTGTGGGATCGGCTTTAGGGTGTTATACCCCTCACGTTAGTGTCATTTAAAGGACCCGCCATGATTGTCGGTGAACCCCACATATCATACCTTGCTAGGTTGTTATGGGCATGCTTATGTTGTAATTAGAGGCTACGAATGGCACCCATCTTGGACTCTTTATGTGCCCACATGACTCACTATGAGTGGGTCTTTCGACTATAGGCCCACCTATATAGGAGCATGCGGAGCCCATTAGGGGTAGATTCGAGTGGATCCCACCTAATCATATCCATATTAGATTTATGGAGCCCATAGTGATTTTATTTGCAATCCAACTTAATCGTGGTTCCTCTTTAGTGAATAAATGATACCCAAACCATGGGTTGCCTTGTTGTTTATGTTGTGGCTGGCCATTAGGCCTGCCTGGATTTATATGTAGTGGCCATATCATGGGCCAACCCTGTGGTTTGTGTCGTGTTTCCAACATTGAACAACCGTTTAGGTTCCACACATTGCATGTATTGAGCCCATCATAGGTTTGTGTTTGGTTGGTTGCGAGCTGCCCTCTTTGGCCTTGCTTAGGGATAGTTGTAGGGCCCACTTTGATGACCATTACGGGCCCACTATGATTGTTTGTGGATTCTACTATTTGTTTTCCCATTTGGATATCGATAGTTGTATGTTTTGGCCGCTTAGGTGCGGGCTTGCTGAGTGGGCCCATTGACTTGTAAGACCACTTAAGTATAGCCATATGGGCCTCGATAAACTTGGTTTCCAAGTAGGTTCCACCCGTTATGAATAATGAATTTCCATTATCATGTGGAGCGATATTTTACATATGTGTTGGTACAATACTTCCTTGATAATTTACGTAGTTACCTTAGTGATTTTTGCGATGTTTACGCTTATGATTGCTATAACACTTTCTTTATGTTGATATTGTGCTTTCTTTATATTAATGTGACACTATGTTATGTTATATGTAGCATTGCTTCTACATTCGAGTTAACATTGTTTTATATTGATTTAACCTTGCTTTATGCTTGATATGGTATTACACACCTCATGTATAGTGGTTATGATCGTATGTTATCATATCAAATTCGCATCATGTGTGCATGACTTGGATGATGGCTAATTCATGATTCTTGGCTTGCCTATGCGTGGCAAGGTTGTATTAACGACTTTACAACTTTGGGCATTTTCAGGGGACCCATAAGAGATGGGGTCGCCTTTCATGTATTCACGACTTACATGACATGGTTACATGACTCAGATGATGGTCTCATGCATTCATGCATTGCATGATGCATTTGCATTCACACCCTAGTGACATCAGGGTTATGACCACCATAGGATTATCATGATTGGTAGCTTGAGTATGGACATCGAAAATCTGGTTACGTTGACAGGGCACATAGGATGTCCTTAAACCCTGTGGGACAACAGAATGCTCCAACGTCGAGATCAAGTGGATAACATGAGCGACCGAGTGCCAAATACCAGTAGGCCGCATCTCCCACTATGTCGTAGTCGGTTGGAAGACGATGTGACCTTACCCGCCCGGATGAAGGGGGCTATATGCTAGGTTGAGTTTGACTAGCTCGTGAAATGGATCCGTTATTGGCGAGCCGGGTGGGGAATGACATAGCACTGACGAGGCGAATAGTGAGGTCTCTTTCACTCGCTGTGTTATGTGCGCGATGGGGCGGCATGCCAGTGTCAGAGTGTACTAGACCTCGATGATTTCAGATGAGAACTGTTGTAAATGCTATAGTGTAAATCTAGTACCTGAAGATTTGTCAAATTTTGTTGTGCCAAACCATTTAGAATTTGTATCATGCTTTGAGTTGAATTGATCAGGTTCGTGCATTTTAAAGTTGTCTACATCTTCGTCGAACTTGCCTACATTTTCAAGTTGAAGAGAAGATTGTTGAAGTTCATGGTTTCAAGCTCAAATTCAAGAATTAAGGCTCATGAACTCAAGTTTAAGTTTGAAGTTCAAATATTGTACTCTAAAGACTCAAGAACTCAAGCATAACTCAAGCTCAAGTTCAAGAGATCGAACTCAAGCTTCACGTATCATAAGAAATCAAGGTTCTGAAACAAATGATGTTTCAGTTGTTCCAACTCATAAACAAGGTATGGATGACCCCCATAGGTTGAGTCATATTCATTGCAAATTTTATGTGGGTCATTTCATAAGTTTATAGGTCATTTTCTCGACTAGTGTTAGTCCTTGTTTGACTAGTCCAAGTACTAGCTCTACTGGTCTAAGAGTTTTCTCGACCAGTCTAAAGTTTGTTACAATTTTTGGGAATTTTCTGTTGGACTCTCGACCTGTCCTGGAGACTGCTCGACCAGTTGAGTGAATAGTACTCGACCGGTCATGCAGTGCTCGACTCAAAGTCCAACAAGCTTTTCTAGTCCTACTCAACTAGTTGAGTGCATTGCTCGACCAATCGACCAGGCCACTCGGCTAGTTGAGCAAGCCGCTCGACCAGTCGAGTAATGATCCATCTTATCGCGCTAGAAAATTTAAAATTTGGTTGGTCCTTCGACCAGTCGAATCGACCCTTAGACCAATCGAGTGAAGAGTATTTTCACCTATACATAGAACATGAATTTCAAAGTTCTTTCATTCATTCAAAGCTAAATCAAGACACCACTCTGAGAGATAAGTTTGTGAATTTATTAAGCTCTATTGTGCTCATTTTAGATTCTTTTTATTAGCTTTTGTAATTTGATTTTGTGAACTTCATTCTAATCTTATATTAAGAAGGGATTTGTGTTTTACCTTTTCTTGAGATCAAAATCAAATCAAGCTAGCCCAGGTTAATTTAATTAAAAATATTTTAAAACTAGAACCTTTTCATCTATGAGACTGGACATTGAACATCTTCGTCTACATCGAATTGGTTCTACCTGGCTTCTTTAGAAGGAGAATTTCCAAATAAGTACCATTTACATTTTATATACTTTTGTGGTTTGGTTTGTGAGGTTGTGCCAGGAAAATCTCATTTTTGGTTTTGTTTGAGGTAATCTAAAAAATCTCAGAGTGTGGGGTTTTTATAATTGTGTAAGCCCAACTAAAGACACAATTGTGAAGGTTTTAAGGTGAACCTTGGAAAATCTTTTTCATAGTGAAAGCCAATATCTCGTGGGTGTGGATATTGGGAGTGGAGTAGTTGTGTGGCTATTTTTCTAACAGTTGGTGTACACACAAACGAACCACTATAATTCCTGGAGTTGTGGTGGATGATTGAATGTGCTTATGTGTGCGAATGTTGTAATTTACTTTGAGCATTTGTGGCGAATGGTGTAATTTATTTTACGCACTTGTGGTGAATGTTGTAATAAATTAGTTTATTTTTTTGCCTCTTTATTAGTTTGGGTTTTTTATACTTACAAACGTTCTAGTAAGGTTGTCCTGCCATAAGCCTTTGGTTTTTGGTGTTAGGTTGTCCTTAGAACTAAGTTTGTATCAACCTCTCAAGACTAGTGCATTTGAGGTTGCTATTTACTTGTGTTTCTTTCCTTTTTTATTATACTATCTATCTTTATATTCCGCATTTATTTTTAATTTGTTATAGTCCTATTCACCCCCCCCCCCCCCCCCCCTCTCTAGGACTTTTAGTAAATTCCATGTGGGGTTTAGGTGATGAAATCCCAGAAAGCAAGGTCTGTGCTAAAATACTGCAATCTCTTCCTGAGAGGTTTAATTCCAAAGTAACTACCATTCAGGAACTAAGAGACACTGATCAAATGAAGGTTAAAGAGTTAGTTGGTTCCCTTCAAACATACGAGTTAAATTTTAAAGTTCCCAAAGGTAAGTCCATTGCTCTTAAGTCATTTAAATCTATTTCAAAAGATAACAATGTTAATTCTGATATTGAAGAAACAAATGATGATATTGCTTTACTTGCTAAGAAGTTTTACAGGATTTTCAAAAATAAGAAAAGATCTGATTTTTAAAAACCTTGTGATAAAAGAAAGGAAAAATCTAAAACTTGGAAATCTGTGAAAGACAGTCAATGTTTCAACTGCCATGAATACGTGCATTTGGCGAATAAATGTCCCAAAAGGGATAAATAAAAAAGAAAGGGCATGACTGTTACTTGGGATGAATCATCCGGCTCTGAAAGTTCCTCTGAGTCAGTTAATTCAGAATAAGAAATCTCAAATGAAGTAAAAGCCTTGATGACTATAGCCAGAGTCACCTCCTCATATAGCTGTAATTTATCTGATTATGAGAATCTCAGGAATGACTTTGAAAATGAGAATGAAGATGATCTCCAAGACGCCTACAATGCCCTATACAGGGAAAGTTACAAAATAACTGTTAAACTTAAAATTCAAAAGGAAAAATATCTTAAACTAAAAGAAGAACTTGAAAATAATGTTTTGGAAAAATCTCATCTTTTTTATTGTTTTAAAAAAACAAAACTTGATTTAAATTTCAAAACCTCTGAATTAGAAAAACTCAAAATTGAAAATGAGAATTTAAAACTTGAAGTTTTCTCTCTTTTGAGTTCTAAGGATACTTGGAGATATGCCTAGGGAGACCCTAAGCTAGAAAAATTATTAACCGCATCCAGAAAATGTGGCGATAAATCGGGTCTGGGCTATATCAAAGATAGTTTAATGATAAATAAAAATGCATCTCTTATATTTGTAAAAGGAGAATCCTCAAACTTAAAAGGTAAGAATTTGAGAAATTACAATCAAAACGATTTCAAAAATCCAAAACCTTTTCAAGCTTCTAAAGATAATTCAAATAACATTAGCTTTAGAAATCAAAGATATAATCCTTTAGCTGAAAAAATAGTGGACTTACTCAAAGAGCTTCTCAAATCTAACTCTAATGATGTCAGAGTTAAAAGACAGAGAAATTCCAACTCTCTTAAACATAGAAAAACTAATGGAACTCCTAAACCCAGAACTATAATGAAATGGGTTCTAAAAGTTACTTGTCTTGTTGCCCACAATGCCTTCAAAGCTTCTAGTCATTTAAAATGGTATCTAGACAGTGGATGTACAAGACATATGACAGGTGACAAAAAGATATTGACCAATCTCCAAGAGATGAATGATGGTTTAATTACTTTTGGTGATGGAAGCAACTACAGAATTATAGGCCAAGGTACTATTCAACTTTCTAACCTTCCTCCTTTTGAAAATGTTTTATATGTTGAAGGACTTGAGCACAATCTTCTAAATATATCTCAAATCTGCGATAACAAACTTGGCGTGAAATTTACAAATCATGGATGCGAGATATCAAATGAGAAAAGTTGTGTGATATTAAATGGTCGTAGGACTTCTGAAAATTGCTATATTATCAATGAATCATGCTCTTCTAATTTTTCCTGTTACATGGTCTAAACAAATGAAACAAAATTATGACATAAATGTCTTGGAAATGTTAACTACCGAAATCTTTATAGATTGAACAAAATAGATCTTATTCAAGGTCTACCCAATTAAAAATGGTTGATAAAATATGTGGCGCATGCCAAATTGACAAATAAAAAAGGCGTAGTCACAAGAAATTAAACTCCTTCGCCATAACCAAACCTCCTGAACTTCTCCATATGGACTTAGTCGAACTATCAAGAACGGAGAGTAAAGGTGGAAAGAAGTACTTTCTGGTTATCGTTGATGACTTTACCAAATTTACTTGGGTAGCCTTTATGAGAAAAAAATCTGAGACTCTTGATGAAGTCAAAAGAATACTGAAACGAATTCAAACTGAAAAAGAAGTAAACATAATCAAGATCAGAAATGATCATAGTACTGAATTTGAAAATAACAATTTTGAGAAATTCTGTATAGATCATGGTATATCACATGAGTTCTTTGCTCCTAAAACACCTCAACAAAATGAGGTTGTTGAAAGGAAGAATAGAGTGCTACAAGAGATGGCCAATGTTATGTTAAATAGCATGAATTTACCAAAGAACTTGTGGGCTGAAACTGTGAATACTGCATGCTACATAATAAATAGTGTGTATGTAAGAAAATCATAAGATAAAACAGCCTATGAGTTATGGTTCAATAAGAAACCAACTGTCAAATACTTTCAAATTTTTGGAAGTAAGTGCTTCATATTACGTGACCGGGAAAATTTAGGAAAATTTGAATCTAAGAGTGATGAAGGGATATTCTTGGGTTATGCTCTGAATAGTTGAGCATATCGTGTTCTTAATAAAAAAAAATACGAGTGATTCAAGAATCTATTAATGTTGTAATTGATGATCATTTGATCACTCCCACATCAAGTCTAGATGATGATGAAGTTAACTTTATTGAGAAGCTTGACTCTTCATCTAATTCACTTAATACTGAACTAAGATCAGTCAAAGACCATCATACTGATCTGATATTAGGTAATCCTCTTACTGGTGTGCGAATGAGAAAATAATTAGAAAATATCTGTAATTACGTTTGCTTCACCTCTCAAATTGAACCGACAAATGTGAAAGAAGCACTTACCGATGAAAATTGGATAGTAGCCATGCAAGAAGAGTTAAATCAATTTGTGAGAAACGATGTTTGGTATTTGATTCTAAGACCATCTGATAAACATATAATTGGAACCAAATGGATTTTCAAAAACAAGTCTGATGAAATGGAAAATATAATTAGAAACAAGGCTAGACTGGTCGTACAAGGATACACTCAGATAGAAGGAATCGATTATGATGAAACCTTTACACTGGTAGCTCGTCTTGAATCTATCAAATTGTTTATATCAATTGCATGCTTTGAAAAATTCAAGATATGTCAAATGGATGTTAAAAGTTATTTTTAAATGGTGATCAACATGAAGAGGTTTATGTTGAACAACTTAAGGGTTTTGAGGACCCTAAACTCTCAGATCATGTATATCAGGCACTTTATGGTTTAAAACAAGCTTCCAGGGCATGGTATGAGATATTGACTAAGTTCTTACTCAGTCACAACTTTATCATGGGTAGCGTTGATAAAACTTTATTTGTTAAAAAATATAATGAACACGTACTGATAGTATAAATCTACGTTGGTGATATTATTATGGTTCTAGAAGTACTAACTTGTTCATTGAGTTTACAAAGCTTATGAAATCCAAGTTCGAAATGAGTATGGTTGGAGAATTGAATTACTTTCTAAGTTTACAAGTAACACAACAGGAAGATGGTATTTTCATTTCTCAAACCAAATGTGCTTTGAATTTGGTTAAGAAATTTGGTTTCGAGAACAGTAAAAAGTTTGATACTCCTATGAGTATAACTTTCAAACTTTCAAAGGATGAAATAGGTAGAAGTATAGACTCTCGCTTATATCAAAACATGATTGGTAGTCTCTTATACTTAATGGCTAGTAGACCAGATATTGCTTTTAATGTAGGAATTTGTGCTAGATATCAATCTGATCCAAAGAATCTATCTTATTGCTGTTAAACGTATAGTCAGATATGTAACAAGCATAGCTAATTTTGGTTTGTGGTATCCGTACGATACAAATGTACAACTTGCTAGATATACTGATGCTGATTAGGCAGAAAACATTGATAATAAAAAATCTACCAGTGCTGAATGTTTCTATGTTGGAAATTATTTGGTTTCCTTACACAGCAAGAAACAAAGTTCTGTATCTTTATCTATAGCTGAAGCGTAATACATCGCAGCCGGTAATGCCTGTACCCAGCTAGTTTGGATGAAAAGAATGTTGGCTGATTAATGGAATTACACAAGATATAATGATCTTGTATTATGATAACTCTAGCGCAATTAATATGTTAAAGAATCCCATTCAACATTCTCGCACGAAACATATAGATATTAAATATCATTATATTCGAGAATTGGTTGAGGATAAAAACATTTCATTGAAATATATCTAGATCGAAAATTAGCTTGTTTACATTATGATTAAATCGCTTGATAGGAATAGATAGTCCAAATTAAAACATTATATTGGTATGTGTATTTCTATTTAATTTCAATCATGTTGCATATTTATTATTGTGTTTGCATATAAATAAAATTTGCAAAACATCTAAAAATAATAATTTTAATGAAATTTTTTTCAATTGCTCGATGGGTCGAGTATGTCCTCGACCAGTCGACCACTTGAGGAGTCAAGGACAGCGCTCGACCGGTCGTGGACCGCAGGATAACTTGTTAAAAGAGGGAAAAACCCATTGTTTCACCCCATTGGTCTCATCTTCCTCGACGAGTCGTGGCGCCTTTCCAAAACTCATCTTCCTAGAGTCACTGTAAGTGCATTATTCTTGATTTCCTTCAAGATTTGGGTTCTTATATGCTAACTAATCTTCATTTTGTAGTTGATTTGTGATTTGCATCCTTTTTATAGAGGTTTTTGGGGAAAAAAAAATTTTGATTTTAGCCAAACCCATCATTTATATTCTCTTGTTCAAACTCTACATGGAGCATCGGCTTAAGAGGAAGGTTGCTCGCAAGGGCCCTTGTGGCTCCTCCTACCGGGTGACTCCAGTTAGGGTGAGAACCCTGAGAGCTCCTGAAGAAGATTCGGAGCATGTACGGGATTTCCGTACTAGAGATATAATCATAGAAAGGACCGTAAATCTTGATCATATTGCTCCTTTCAAACTCTTGCCCAACTTGTCTGTCGTCGGTTGGGAAAACATTCTGGGTTGGGACGGAACGACATACCACTCCATAGCTCAAGGAATGTATGCCTCCATAGGGGAACTATCCCTTGATGATCTCACATTCTTTATTAATTTTAAAGAAGGATCATTTCAAGTTGACAGGTACTTGATTTCAGGATTACTGGATGTAAATGTAAATGATGATGACATACCCATTCCTCCCCTTGCAGATAAAATGTATGAGCCTGAGCGTCGGGATATTACCCAGAAACTTTGTCGATTTAATGCCGAATGGAGCTTTGGTAATGCTCTACGTGCCACCCCGATGATTCCTAGGTTTTGAGTACTTCATCGCATTTTTTACTTCAAATGTGTATCCTCGCTTTGGTAATAAGTCTGAGCTTACTCCATTCATGGCTCATGTTCTACATGCCATTGCATCTGGTTTACCTCTCTTTCTCCCTTCCTTGATATGTTACTTAATCATTCAATTTCGCATTCATCCGGGTCATGCTTCCATCCCATTTGCCTATCTTATGACAACTCTTGCTATCCACTGCAATGTTGTCATTCCTTTGACTGAGGCTCCTGAGGCTGTTCTACCATTTGATAACAAAAACATTAACAAGATGAACTTGGAGTACCTCCCCGGTAAGAGAGATGAGGATGATATAGAAGAAGAGGAAGCACCATTACCTGCAGATACAACTATGGATGATATATTTGCTGAGATAGAATCAGACGATGAAGCTGACCCTAATTTTCAACCCTCTCAGGTTAATGATCGGCTTCGATCCTTAGAGGAGAAGGTTGTTGAATTGAAGGTATCCTAGGACAATCTGGCAGAAAGTCATAGATCCTCAATGAAGTATATGCGTAAATACTTCCATCGCATTACTAAAGGACTACACCAGATTGACCCATCGATACCTCCTCCATCCTCTCTGGTTCTGATTAGTCTGATTTGATCTTATTTCATTTTGGAGCTGTATAACTTTTATTTTTGTTGGGATTTTAAATTGTTACACTTTTAGAACGTATTCTCTTTTATGCTTTGGTTATATGCTGCACTTGTTGAACTTTATTATAAATCTATCTCATAGTTCAGTTATATTCATCTAGTTCCTGTTCTGCTAATTCAGCCATATATTTGTCAATTTGTGACAAAAAGGGGGAGAATTTAGTATATTGATTTGATGGTATGGTTGGTATGGTTTGGTATGGTTGATCTGTTAAGCATGATATTTGTTGGAATTGGAATTGGAATTGTGCATTGCATTGGGACATGTGAACGTTGTTTTTTTCCTAATCTTTAAGGACTATCTCTATCTGATTGTAGCCCGAATACTCGTCAAGGAAGCAGTAGTAAGAATGACCAACTAGCCTTTCCAAAATTTAATCAATGAAGGGTAAAGGGAAGTGGTTCTTCCTTGTGATGGTATTCAACTTTCTATCGTTAATGCACATTCTCCAACCAGTAGTAACTCTAGTTGGCTTGGCACGAGTTCATTCTCAGCATTGGCTACAATGGTGATTTTGGACTTCTTAGGAACCGCTCGAGTTGGACTCACCCATTGGCTATCGGATATGGGGTATATGATACCCCCGTCTAATAACTTAAGTCCCTCAGCCTTAACCACTTCCTTCATGTTTGGATTTAATATACGTTGTGGTTGCGGGGAGGTTTTTGTATTATCCTCAAGATGAATGCGGTGAGTACAAATAAAAGGGTCAATTCCCTTAAGGTCCACAATCTACCATCTAAGGGCTCCTTTGTGTTTAATGAAAGTAAAAATAAGCATACACTCCTGTTCTTTATCAAGTTAGGATGAAATCACCACTGGGTATGTTTCATCTTGACCTAATTAAGTAGACATATTTGAGATCAGCGGGTAAAGGTTTTAGGTTAAGCTTTAGCACTTTGAGGCTAGAAGGTAGAGGCACTACATCAGTTTAGGGCAATTTTTCAAATTGTGGCCTCCACCGGTTAACTTCAAGTACCGGCACAGATCAAGCATGACACCCATCTCCTTAATCGTGTCATCATCTAAATCATGGGGGTGGTCCAAACACGTCTCTAAAGGGTCATAGTATAGAGTCAGAAGAGCTCTATCTTCCACGAAAGAGTTAATCATGTTAATGTCGTGGGCATCGTCATCATCCTTTACCTGTTTGGTCATATTGAAAAAAATATTGAGCTCCAATGTCATATTTCCAAAAGACAAATTCATGACCCCTTTCCTACAATTGATAATAGCATTGGATGTAACAAGGAATGGGCGGCCAAGGATGATAGGGATTTAAGTGCTCATGGTTGCGATGGGCTGAGTATCTAGGATGATAAAATCTACTGGATAGTAGAATTTATCAACTTGGACCAATACATTCTCAATCATCCCTCTTGGTACACGAACTGAGTGAACAACGAGTTGTGGTGGGTTTTAGTTCACCTAGACCCAATTGTTCGTAAACCGAGTAAGGGATCAGATTTACGCTCGCCCCTAAGTCAAGAAGTGCATTCTCAATTTGGTGATTCCCAATTATACAGGTGATAGTTGGGCTACTAGGATCTTTATATTTTTGTGGCACATTTTGCTTGAGGATGACACTCACTTTTTCTATCAGGAATTATTTTTTTTGATACTTTGCCGCCTCTTTGTCATGCATAAGTCTTTTAGAATATTGGCATATGAAAGAATTTATTTCACAGCATCCAGAAGAGAGATGTTGACCTTCACTTATTTCAACACCTCTAGAATATCCTGTAAGTTGACTAGAGGTTTTGGTGCAATCAACCATTAGGGGAATGGAGCAATCAGTTTGCTTTGAGGTTTCAGTTCTAACCCATGTGAGGCAATGCTAGGTCTATCATCCGTGTCTTCTTTCGGGTCCTTAGACTTTTCATCCCTTACTAGAATAGATTTGTCAATTGTCTTTCCACTCCTAAAAGCAGTGATAAACTTAGCTTGCTCCATCTGATTTAAAGAGCTTGGGTCACTAATTTCACATTGCGGTTTTGGATTGGAGAGAGGTTGGGCTGGAAGCATCCCTTTCTCTCCACTCGCTAAGTGTGCCTCAATCCTTTGAATGGATTTGTTAAGGTCTTGAAAAGCCTGTAATGTGTTTTGATTGAAAAGCTCTTTATTTTGAATATGTTTTAAAATTGGATACTCCTGAGGCTTCTTTTGATTTAAAAGTTGAGATATAGCCCCTTGAGGGTTAGCTGTTTGTTCATTCCTCCAACTGAAATTAGGATGGTTCCTTCAGCTGGGATTGTATGTATTTGAGGTGGGTCCACTGAAAGGTCTGTGGTAGTTGTTCACGGCATTCGATTGCTCATTCAATACCTCTTGAAAAGCAGGTATGGTTGGACAATTTTCAGTTGTATGTATGTTGCAAGCATAGATACCATAAACAACTTTCTTAACCTTATCCTTCTTAAGTTCCATGGCCTCTATTTTCCTTGTGAGGTTAGCCACTTTAGCATCTATGTCATCTTCCTCTTTCAAAATATATATTCCGCCCCTCTCCTTTGATTGAGTAGGCTTAGAAGTGGTCCTAGGTCTTTAGGAGATGTCCCATGATTGTGTGTTTTTAACAAGTTTGTCGAAGTAATCCCACACATCATCGACATCTTTGTTCATGAATTCCCCATTGCACATTGTCTTGACCAATTGGCGCATGGAAGATGACAGTCCATCGTAGAAGAAATTTGTTATGCATCACGTTTAGGGCTATACACGAGCAGAGTTAGCTCAGTACCTCGCTCGACTCGACTTGAAAAAGCTCAATTCGACTCGGTTCGAAACTGAGTTTGAGTTGAGTCGAGCTGATTTCTCGAGCCCAAAAATATTTCAAACCGAGTTCGAGCTTGCCCAAGCTCGACTCGACTCGACTCAGATTGAACCCAACTCGAATCGAACTCGGATCAATTCAGTTCGGTGACTTGGTTACTTTGATATTGTTATTGGTCACCAAGTGTTTGATGAAATGACTCAATGAAGTGTGGCTGGTGGCAAGGTACGTATATGAGACAAATACCCTTTTTTTTCTTGATTTTATGTTGCTTACTAGTTGTTTGATAAAATACCTATAAAACCATTGTTGTTGTTCTATATACAATGAGATTTTGAAGGTGCAGACCATGTGTTTGTGAAAATGCCGCATAGGCGAACTCGGCTTGATCTTGGCTCGAACTCGGCTCGAACTGGCCCGAGTTGCTAACCGAATCGAGCTGAGTCGGCTAGTCAAGCTCGAGGACCGAACCGAGCTAAGTTTGATCTGGGGTCAGCAAGTGGCCAAGTCGAGTCAAGTTGTGCCAAGCTCGACTCATGTACACCTCCACTGATAAGATCCTTGAACCGATCCCAACATTGGAAGAATGTCTCATCTTCCTTTTGGGTGAAGTTCATGATCGATTTCTGATGGTGTTCGTCTTATGGTATGAGAAGAATTTCTTTATGAACTCTCTTATCATGTCATTCCATCTGCCAATGGATCGTGGACGTAGTGAATGTAACCATGTCTTAGCCTTTTCTTTTAACAAGAAGGGAAAAAGTTTCAGCCTGATTGTGTCCTCAGACACATTAGGAAAGTATAAAGTGGCTATTATCTCATCAAACTCTTTCATGTGTAGATATGGACTTTCAAATTCAAGTCTATGGAACTTTGGAAGGAGTTGGATTACCCCTGGCTTAATATCCATATTTCCTGTATTTTCTAGAAAAATCATACAAGAAGGTGTACTCGCCCCTGCCGGTTGTAAATAATCTCGTCGAGTACGAGGCGGGGGTGCGTTATGCACCTCGTTTTCATCATGAATTTCCTCAATTGGAGATTGAGGTTGATTTGTAGCCATCACTTCTATTGACTCTGATGATCTCAGGTGGTGTCTAATCCGGTGATAAATAGGCTAACATAAAAACAAAATAGAAAGTTAATCCTAATCTTAACTTAATTCTAATACTAATTAAATTTAAAAAAGCGCAGCCGTAGTCCCCGGCAACGGCGTTAAAAACTCGTTCACAACCCCAAGTGTAGGGTTGCGCTGTAGTGATAATCTTAATGAGACCGAGGTCGAATCCACAGGGACTAATCTTATACGTTTCTGAAAGTAATCAGAACTAGAAGAAGAAGATCTAATTTAGAAATCTAGAATAAAGGGAGCAATTGAAAATATTGTATATTGAAACTTATGAATTTAAAGGGGGGAACTAGGGTGCCAAGGATCCACTTGTAGCTATTAAGATGCTACCTTACTTGATTCAAGAGATCCAACTGGAATCTGAGTCTTATCCAGTTGGAGAGAGAGAGATGGTCAAATCTCTGAACTTCTCATTGATCCAGCCTCAATGGAGGAGAATTGTGAAGATTTGGAAGGGATTCTGTCACCCAACCATGCCCAGGAGATGATGGCAAACAACAGGATTTACCAATCCCACAATCTCAAATAGGAGAAAAAGATATTCAAAGCTATCGCCGCGCCTATTGTAATTTGAGTCACAACAAACCATAGAAAACTGAAAATATTCCTTAAAATCAACTAGATATCAATGAAGTTCAATATAAACAAAAATTAAACCAAGATAAACATCCCAATTACGCTACAAGCTTCACCTCTTAGCCCTAGCTACGAGGTTTAGCTAACCATAGACATGATTAAACCAAAATCTCTTAAGGAAAGCATAAAAACAAACTAAGGAAGAAGAAGAAAACTCTTGTCGGCGACTCTCCACCATTTTACTCCACTCCTTAAACCCTAGAAGATACCTAAGAACATCTTAGGGACTCCAATTTATAATTGTGAAGCCCCATCTTACGCACCTCCTTAGAATTTTCAAAAATCATCTTGAATTTACAGCATAAGTCCTATGTTACGCTTCGGTCAGACTGAAGTTGGGTTCGGTCAGACAGATTTAAGGTTGAAATAGCACTTTCTCGCTGGACAATTATGTATGATTTCGGTCGGACCGAAGTTGATGCAGAAAAATCTTGTGCAGAAATCTGTCAAATTTAGGTCAGACTGACTCCAACTGAAATCTCCAACCGAAGCTTTGGTCGAACCGAAGTTGGATCAAGTCAGACTAAATTAAGCTTGAAAATCTTGATTTCTTGCTAGACAGTTTTTTGTGATTTCGGTTGGACAGAAGTTGTCTCAGGTTGAACCGAATTGTCCTGTTTTCTATTGCGGCTTCTGCATTCTTTCAAGTCATTTATTTATCTTTTGTACTTGGTTTCCTTGGATCTTTGGCATGTGAATTCTTCATTCTTAGTCTCCTAAGATCCATCTTTTACCTTGGTGATTCTTGAGCATTAAATTCATGCTTTTGGTATTCTTTTCAATCCAAGCTCTCAGATTAACCTTGCAACACAAACATGTATAAAATATACCATTAAGCCTTATCATGTTCATAAAACCAAGATATAAATAGGGGAAAATATGCAATATTTGACACTCAACACGGGGCAAGCTGGATAATAAATCATTTTCCGTATTTTGGTAATTGTTAAGTGTGATGAACCACATATACTTTGCTAGGCATGCATCTCATGTAGGTTGCTTGCGCATATTAATACCTCTCGTAGTTTTGGAGTAGGGGACGTATCAGAACCCTTGCATTACTTTTATGAATCTCTTGAATTATTATTAATCTTAAAGGATAACCATCACTATGAGTAGGGCATTGACCCTTTCCAACCGGACAGATGATGCAAGTAATGTACAGATTGAAGACCTGGAGGACCATCTCCCTATGAAAGTATATACTGAATGAATAAGAAGATAGTTTTATATTTCCATTACAAACTCTTTAATGTAATAACCTCCCATTGAGAGGCGCGTTTGATAATTTGTTGAATTCTTTTACTCTAATGAAATAATAAATACAGTCGATTTTATTCTCGTGAATGGTTACCTTCAATAACGTAACTGGATGTGATCTAAATGAAAAAAAATATGTTGTGATTTTTAAAGCATCCGATTATACATTATTAACACCCAGAATTCTCGGCCACGAGTATGTGCTCAGGCCACAGAAATTTCGAGATGTTAAAGTTGGTATCAGAGCATGAGAATGAGATTAACTGAGCCTAAGAGCATGGACCATCATAAGCTTTATGCGGATAGGATAAATTTATGAATTAGATACATATACTTAGTTTAGTTCCCAAAGAAGTGAGGAAGTTGAAATATTAGAAACCCACATTCAGGCTCCCCAGTGAGAATGTTAAGTTAGATGAGGAATGTAGAGACTACGAATCTAGGTACCTTTAGAAAATTTCTCAAAATCTCAAATAAAATTATTATAAACTAAAATTCATCCTTAAACGAATTTTCCAAGAAAGAAAATAAGTTTCCCAAACCGAAATTGGATATTTTCTAATTTTTCTAAATTTTGTTGTCGTTTCTATGAAAACCGACATGTTAGGAAACTTCCGCTAATCTTGGTAGGTATACTTATCAGAAAATTTTGAAAATTACCTGGTACCTCACTTAGGTTCCCATAAATCTCCTTCAAAAATTTCAACCAAATAGTATCTATACAAAATTATATAAAAATTCGACGATAACAAAAAATAGGTAGGAATTGCTGCTGGACAGCAAGCTTTCATACACTTCACAAGCGCAAAACAACCCCCAAACTATTAAATATTATCTCAGGAATTTTTCTGTACTTCAGGAATAAGTCAATGACTTAATCTCCAAATTTTGAATAAATTGGACGTATGGATCAGAAATTAAAATTCTAGGACTGACAAGCTATCCATATAAAACGATCTTTGGAATTTAAAACTTTTCATATAAAGGGTGACACCAAAACTTAGGTTCAACGGGGAATAGATAATTTGGCCTATCTTTTATGAAACCTAGGATACTTTTATGGTAAAAATGAAAAATTTTGTCGCATTCCCCAAGGATTTAGAATGATTAGGACTATGAATTTACGAACCATATTCAAGTAAGGCACAAGCAATTTAATCCAAATACCAAATCTCGGGGTCAAGATTTTCATTTAAGTGGGGTAGATTGTAGCGTCCCAATTTTTGGTAGCTAATTAAACGCATGCCTAAACCCCAAGGAATCAATATAAATAGTATAAGTAATTAAATTTTGGGGACGAAATTTTATTTAAGGGGGGTAGATTGTAACACCCCGAACTTTTTAATACCCAATTATTGAAAGTTCTTAAGTGTTATCATGAAATTTAACTTAACATGTACATGTGTACGATACCAATCTAGCTATCCTAACCATACATCTATTCTCCAACGCAAAAATGACCGTTGGGAATAATCTCCATCCATAGAACAAGTCATCCGACCATTGATTTTAAGACAAAATAATCCATCATGTGGTTTGATATATGTGTCGTCCCTTAATTAAATTGGTGAATAACTTTTTATCCATAGTGATTTAGATGCAAGTTATTTCGTAATAATTATTTAGAAATGAGCACATAACCATGTAGAACCATTAGATTTCACAAAACTCCTAGATCCATAATAATTACGAAAATGTCATTAACTTAAACCCTCTTGGTCGACGCGTAATTCCTTGGGTTTGGGTATTGGTGCACAAATCGATGTAAGTAATTTGCAATGTGTGTTACATTACTTCTGGGAATGGATGTCGCAAATAGTTACTCCATGAACAAATCATGTCACGTAATTCATCTAAGTCATGCATTGTGTCGTATTAGGATAACTACATAAATCTATGTTAACGTGGGACATGTCGGCGAATCTCTGTACAATGGGATGCAGGGCGAGCCAGATAATTCTAAACCATTTTTCACATTGTGGCGATCGTTAAGTGTGATGAACTACATATATACTTTGCTAGGCATGCATCTCATGTAGGTTGTTTGTGCACATTGACACCTCTCGTAGTTGTGGAGTACGGGACATATCAGAACCCTTTCATTACTTTTATGAATCTCTTAAATTATTGTTAATCTTAAAGGATAACCATCACTATGAGTAGGGCATTGACCCTCTCCAACCATACAAAAGATGCAGGTGATGTACAGATTGAAGACCCAGAGGACCATCTCCCTATGGAAGTTCATACTGAATGAATAAGAAGATAATTTTAAGATTTAGTTTTATATTTCCGCTGCAAACTCGATAATGTAATAAGCTCCTATTGAGAGGGGCGTTTGATAATTTGTTGAATTCTTTTACTCTAATGAAATAATAAATACAGTCGATTTTATTCTTGTGAATGGTTACCTTCAATAACATAACTGGATGTGATCTAAATGGTATATATATATATATATATATATATATATATATATATATATATATATATGTAACGCCCCAAAAATGGGGGGTCGAGCAGAAGTTAAACTCCCGAGTTCCAAAGCATCCTTATGCAACATAGATAATGATAATTAAATGTTGTCCGTATTAGTGTATTAAACATGAATGACATTACACTAAATCAGCATATCATACTCCAAAGATGATTAAATTAAGCAAGCGGAAGACTGTGATAGATATATAAAGTATATAAGTGGTTATAAACCCCCAGAGTATGATCATGTCACCGGGCTGAATATATACATGTTTATTCCAAAATATACAAAATGACAAAGTGTAATGTCCAACTAATTCGTATCCTTGTAATCCCGTCGATTAGTACATGGTCTACATAGACTTGCTTGATAGCTGCATATAGGAGAACTCCTCATCGTCATGGAAGTTGGGCTCCGCTTTGTAAGCCTCGCCATCATCTGCAACTAAAACAGAGTCTAGTTAGTGTTTTAAAACACCGTACTAGAGTGAGAGTGAGTGATCAACTCAGTGATACTATAAGGTTAATATGTTATTAATTCAGTCAAGCAGTAATGATAAAACAATACAACAAATATTCCCTAACTACTCTGGTTAATGCAAGGATGATATGTGGTAATGATGCATGCTCTTGCTTACACTCCATCACCGACACCATCTCACGGTAGCACATTCTACTCCCACTGTGCCTTCATCACCTAAGCACATGCAGTGCGGTGCATGATCGTGTTAGCCGAGTACTTGATTAAGCCTATTCATACAGTAGATTCGGGAAGTTAAGGTACCTCCCTTTATATCACGTACCCAAACAGTGATCCATCTAGGGTCGTCAATTCTAGTTAATCACATACGATAGGCAAGTTATAGGGCAACATCACCCCTAACTTAAAAACAGTGGATAGGCAAGTTCAGGTCGCTATGGGAGACTCGTCACCTCAACGTAGGCCTAGTTTATACTCAAGGTCACTACGGAAATGCTTGTCACCTTAGCGTAGGCCGACAGCTCGAATACAGTGTCTCATACCACCGTATTCGGCTCACGAGTTTGGGTTGCTCACTGAACACTACGGGGAGGCTTGTCACCCCTGCGTAGGCCGACAGCTTGACCACGGTGTCTCATACCACCATGCCCGGCTCATGAGTCTTAGCGGATCGTGGTACCATGGTTGAAATGGGCTTTACATTGGCAAGTGGTACCTTAGATTCAAGCAGTAGCGTCCATACATGGTAAACACATAATAGGTCAATCGGGTTATTTGACAAGTTTGATTTATACGAGCGCACACTGAATTAATCGACATGGAGCGCATAAGCACTCCACGTGGCCTAACCACTATCGACAGTCACCGTACGACTCGGATTCATCGAACGTGTCTAATGTGGCGAAACAAATTCGGCCACTAAATCGGGAATCGTTACCGATCGCCTGGACTATGTAGTACTCCCAAACATACTCAAACGCAGCATGTGGATACATGTGATATTCATAATAATATTTAACATACAATTAAAATATAATTCTCATTAGAGCATTTCATCGAACGCATTGAACCTATGGTCATACATATGCATTTCAACCATAAATCACGTAGTAGAAAATTACAGTACATGAAAGAAACTATAACTATGGACAAGGTAGTTAAGAATCCTGTCTCAACACCCTTGTTGGAGGCAATTTATCAAAAACTTTCTCATTCAAACACTTAGACTGCATATTACCATATACACAAACTAAATTAATTATAACATATATTTTGGCAATTCCTTTCATAAAGGAGTTCTCATGCACGCAACACACATGTATTCTAGCTTAATAGTTATGGCAATCATAAATCCTAATTTCACTTTCATTCTAACATTTCAACAAACACATGGAATGAATAATATATTCACATAGTTCACACATATGTACAATTTATCAAATACATTGTAAGTAAAGTCACGTGGCAGCTAGCAAGTCAGACATAAATCATTGTTGACATTGAAAGCCTTGAAAACCATAACCTATACGTTTATAGTCCGCACCTTTCGTCGGTACGCTCGTTACGAACTCGGTTCGTACCCAACGTCTTTGTCTACAACACAACGACTATCAAAACATTAAAATAGGTTAGCTATTTCACCGATTTCTCTATTTGGATTCCTAAAACAAATTAGAGTTAGGATTTCTTACCGAAATCGGAGTCGATATGACTCGTGTAGCTCGATGTAGAGGCGATCTAGTGCGCGTAGGCGCGAGAGAGGAACTCCACCTCGATCTCCCAAACTCTCTCGCTTCTCCTCACTCTTTTCTCTTCTTTTCTCTCCTAGGGTTTGGAGAAAATTCGTATGGAATGAGAGAGGGGTGGGTTTAGGGCATTATATAGACCCAGAAGTGATGTCAATGGCCCCGGGGCCATGGTATACTTAGGTTATAGCCAAAAGGTGTATGTTTCGGGCCAACGGTGCTCATCTGGAGGTCCATTGCTTGCATACAGTCTGAAACCCTTGCCCCTTAGATCATTACAGAGACTCAACTCGGCTTTAATCTGTGTACAACGCCTAAAATAAGTTGGAAACATGGATGGACGGTATGGATTAAATATATAAATTATGGTGGGACCCATGAGTGGAGGTCCCACTCTCCCTCCATTATTGGGGTGTCTAGACGCTGGACATCTTTGACGCCGAGAACATCCAACATCTGGATAGTCCTCTCCCCATTTTTTATTTTTATTTTTATTCTTATTCTTATATACAGTGTCCACGTAGGAGATCTTAACCGTCTATCAGGTGGGCCAGCTCGAGGTGGGCCCAAGGAGCTTTGGATCAACCTAATCTTAGTGTTTTTCCACCATCCAAATATGGGTGATCTAAATAAGTTATATGGAAAATAAACATCACAGTGAGACACATAAGGCGGCCCACGCTGTGATAGCATGGGGAGCACGCCCTCCAATAGTGTGGCCCACTTGTGGGCCCCACAATAATATCAAAGTAAGGAAAGAGAGGGAAGGAAAATGGAAAGAAAAGGCAAAGGAAGGAGATCCGGCCATCAGTGTGGCCCCCGCCACTATGGGGTCTGAAAGTACCCTGGTTTGTCAATTAGCGTGAGTGTTGAGTCAGTTTAACCACAAAGCCTGATAGGAAGATAAATTCAAGCGTCTGCCTCAACCGAATGTGTGCAAGCTCGCCACAGGTAAATCTGAGCCTCACATCCCTTGTCCCAAATTACCATGTATACTAAAACCTTTAAAAATGTTTGAATATCTTAGGGTTTTTAAGGTAAGAAAACGTTTTTAAAGTAGAAAAATTCTCTAAGTTTTCTTGCCTTGACGATTTTATCGATACACATCTCGATATGATCAACCTGCGCTGTCGAGTCCTCGATGTTTCATCGATACCATCGAAAAGAGGACCAAATACGTCCAGCAACCTTACACATATCTAGACTGAATTATCGATGTATCGATACACCTATCGATATCATCGATATTCAACTCTCGAGTCTATCAGAAGTGACTCGATAATATCGACAGGCCGATTTTCAGTGCCCCTGTTTTTTCTTAAGAATATCATATAAACATCGATATATCAAAGCCTCCTCGATACCATCGAAATTCAAACCTCGATGATATCAGTAGGCCTTCGATGATATCGGTCTTGGGCGCCAAGTTCTCCAACAAAATATTTCAGAGTGATTCATCTATGATCGGGAGTCACTCGATAGAATCGATATTCAAATTGATGATATCGATGCCGTATCGATTGCATTGAACATGGGCATAAACTATCTAGCAAGCTTTATGAAAACCTCTTTTGATTTATCGATGCATCGACACAGCTATCAATATCATCGATATTCAAATTCCGATGATCTTGAAGGTCCCTCGATCATTCATAAAAAACCTAAATTATTTCAAGTCAAGTCTCTTTCATTTTTTAAATGTCGATGGATCAAAATCTCTCTCGATGGAATCGGAGTTCGAAATCCGATGACATCGAAAATTGTTTCGATTCATCGACCAGTTGGCAAAAGGTTTCAAAAGCGTATGACATTGAGTTCGAGTCATCGAGTGGACCATCGATGCTATCGAGAGTATACGCTCGATGATATCGAACCTACTCGATGATATCAAACTCTGTCATAAATGTGACCATTTTATATCCGTTGGAACCTTTTGCCTATTTAAAAGGACTTGTCTATTGTTGCTGTGAGAGAAAGAAGAGAGTGCTTTTCAGTGTTTAACCTTAGATCTTATACGCAAAGTCCTTTCTCTCATCCTCCAATCCACCCTCATCATTGATATTCAAATAGAGTGGATTGGGGAATGAACTTCCGCATTTAAGGATCCTCCAGCTACTATCTTAATGGCAAATCATTAAGCCGGGATGCCTTGAATGCTTAGATGATCAAAATTGCTCTATCTTCCTTATAGGAAAATCTTTTGAGAGTAGGATTTCATCATAACTTTGACCCAACCCATCGCCATGTATTAGAACATCTTTTGAGTTGCGGATCAAGGAAACCCAAGACTCTTCATCAACAAAGAAGTAGATCTTCGTCAACGTGCTTAATGAGACTCATCCACTTATCTGTAAGTATCTAGAGTCCAGAGGACACTTGTGACCATTCCTTTTTAAGGTTGGGCCTTAGGTGTTTCTCACCCCTTCAAGCCCTCGTAGGAGGCCTCCGGCGGGAGTATACATGGTGGGTATGTTGTGTGGACCCTTGCTTTGTGGAAAGCATAAACATCTAGTTGAAGGTGAACCAGTTAAAACCTTAGGTTTGAGGTGAACCGTGTGAAACCTCGGGTTAGAGGTAAACCGCGTAAAACCTCTGTTAGGGTCTTATGGAAGATCCTTGGCCAGTGTGCCTAAAAGTGGGTGCGTTGTGTTGACCCTTTCTCGTGAGAGCATAAATAGTGAGCCTCAGTGTAGGTTGTAAAGGTTGAAGGTGAACCTGAGTCAAAACCTTAGGTTTGAGGTGATGTGAAACCTCCTTAGTGAAATCTGGCACACTCAAGGGTTGAGTGTGTCTGTCGGGAGTGGAGTAGATTGATCGTTGAACCACTATAAAAATGACTGTGTTTGACATTGCTATTTTTCTGGTTGTGTGATTTACTTTAATATTTTCATATCTAAATATCTAAGATCACACCTCACACACATACATAGTCATATCCATCATAAACTGGTTTGCATATTGTTCACTTATTAATAGTTTGTGATTGGATCCTTTACCAGGCTTGGAAGTCAGTAGAGTTATTTTTGAGTAATCCTAATATGAGCTTGTTGTTAGGATTAGTGTAATAGGATTTTAAATCAACCATAAAAACCTTAAAAGTCCTATTCACCCCCCTCTAGGACATATTGGCATATTACTACTTCAACTAAAGCGGTCTTCACCGCAATTTCAGGGTCCACCATACACATCATACATGATCAAGGTGGGTCCCACCCTTGTGGGTCCACCAAAATAGAAAAATAAAACACATAGAAAGGGAAGGTTTTAACCCTTCCATGCACTCACCTCGAATGATGGACGGTTGGATCGTCTCGGATTTGCGATCGAATGGTCCACCAAGCTCCTCTTCATCCGTAATCTTCTTTAATCTCACTTTTCTCTCTCTCACTTACTCTCTTGATCCCTCATAACCCTCTCTCATTCTCTCTTTCTAATCTCTCATAAACACTCTCTCTTTTCTCTTAATCTCTCTTTACTCTTTCTTTCTTTTCTTTCTTTCTCTCTTAATCTCTCCCTAATATTTTTAATATTTTCCCTCTCTCTCTCTCCTAATCCCTCTTTACTCTTGCCAGAAAATGGTAGAAATGAGAGGGAGTTAAGGAGGTTTTGTGATAGAGATTTTAGGATAGGGAGGGAATAAGGGGAAGATGGAGGGGTAAAATGGCGAGAAAAAAAAAAAGAGGAAAGAATGATGGCTAGCATAGGTAGAGGTATGGGTTGCATGAGAAAGGCATTGGCTTGTTTGACTCATAGAGAGAGAGAGAGGAGAGAGAGAGTGTGTGTTGTGTGTGTGTGTGTGACATGAGTGATGGATGGGTTGATTGATGGATTGATTGATTTGACAATATGAGGATTTGTGCAAGTGGGGCTCACTGCATTACGCGGCCCACCTTGGATTGTGCTAAAATTGTAACTTCTAATCAAGAGGTCGAAATGGGACATATCATGCAGTGTTGGAATCGTAACATGTAACACCCCGTACTTTTCAGTACCCGGGTGTTGCCACGTAACCTAACTTAGTATAAACACCAGTTTAATTAAATTGAATGCCCACATGTCCTAGCCTAAAACTGAACGTAAAGACCGCTACATCATCAAATAAATCTTGTATTAGAATTTCAATCACTTGATAAATGAATCAAACCATCCAGAAGTCATATGATATTTAACAAGTATATTATTTTACACAAACATAGATAAAAAAAAAATAATAATAATAATAATCTATCTGAAGATGTATCGTAACAAGGTGATTTTAATGTATATGAAATATTATGAAAATAATTTTATATCAAATAAACATAATGAATGAAAATTTTACAACGTATAATTGAATTATAAATATTAATGTAGTATTAAATATCTTTTAAGAAATATGTATACAAAAGATTATTTGATATTTAATAAAATTGTATATTATCTAACAATATTACTGAATACAAATATGATTTTAATTAAATATGATATTTTCAATTCATGTATAAGTATGTTTATTTATAATGTAATATTATGAATTATCTATTAATAAATATGTGATTAATAGCATGTATGTAGGAGTATGTTAATATTAGGATTTATATTTATATATATGTAGGAGATTTTAATCATTTTAATTACAAGTAATATACAAGGGTAATGAAATCTATATTAATATTAGTATTGACTAATAATATATGATGAAAGCCTTATGAATGGCCCCTTGGACCTTTTCAACCGTTGACATTCAATCTCAGGACGATCCGACCACTAGATCAATGGAAAGTCACCATTAGAGGTAGGAATCAACCCGTATGGCCCACCTAAACCTCAGAGTTATCTGACCCTTGGCCAAAGGTCCTAATTAGACCTATGAAACCAAATGAACGAAGTGGATTTATCACAAACATCGTAGTGGACCCCACACTAGTGCGTGTACGTATCAGGGGAGGTGCACCTGCAGTGCACTGGATTAAAGGGACCAGTCAAAGTCGAGTCCGAGGGAAATTGACCGTACTCGCCTTGAAGTTTGGGCAAATTACCTCGATCGCTACAACACTTCAGATTTTCCCTAAAGGGCCTTCTGATATGCTTTTGAAAATTACTTGGACCAAAATGCCCTTATCCTTGTTTCAGTAGTTGTACGGTTTTCCAAGGAAGAAGAAGTTACATCGTATTTAATGCCAAGAAAGTAATGTGTACAGAACCCTTTATTGCTTGTAGGCAAGGACCAAGCTCGTGGGGCCCACATTGACATATGTGTATAATCCATTCCGCCCATCCTTTTTGCCGTATAATATAATTCATGCCGCCCATCCTTTTTGTCGTGTCATTTTAGGGCTGGGGCACAAATATCAGCCTTATCCCGAGCTCGTGTGGGCAACATAATAGAAAATAATGGTGACAATGGAACCCACTGTTGAAACATTCCAAGCTCACCGTGATGTTTGTTAGAATTGGACATTGCCCAAGTCAGGACTTTTTGGGCCCACGCCGAGCTGGCCGATAGGGTGGACGGAACGGATCACCCCATTGTTGGCCTCAGGCTATTGTACCAATGGCTATCCTTTCATTTGGCAGTAAAGGAAGTGAACATGTAACAACCGAACCACGACCCATATAACATGAGAACTACGACCCTTATTACATTACAATCACGACCGTTGCCACATTACAACCACGACCCATGTTATATGGGTCTTAGTTAGCATGTTATATGGGTCTTGGTCAACATGTTATATGGGTCTTGGTTAGCATGTTATATAGGTCTCAGTTATATGGGTCTTGGTTAGCATGCAATATGGGTCTCAGTTGTATGGGTCTTGGATAGCATGTTATATAGGTCTTGGTTAGCATGTTATGTGGGTCTCAGTTGTAGGGGTCTTGGTTAGCATGTTATATGGGTCTCAGTTGTATGGGTCTTGGTTAGCATGTTATATGGGTCTCAGTTGTATGGGTCTTGGTTAGCATGTTATATGGGTCGTGGTTAGCATGTTATATGAGTCTTGGGTGTATGGGTCTCAGTTGCGGCCCATTTGGGTCATGGTCTATATGGGTCTTGGTTAGCATGTTATATGGGTCTCAGTTGTATGGGTCATGGTTAGCATGTTATATTGGTCGTGGTTGTGAAGTTATACGGGTTGTGGTTGTCATGTTATATGGGTCATGGTTGTCATGGGTCGTAGTTGCCAAGTTATATGGGTCGTGGCTGTCAGGATTTTTTGGGCCCACGACCCTTTGTGGATGAAAATCACGATCCATTGTGCATGTGAACCACGACCCTTTATATGGATCGTGGTTGTCATGTAGCAGGGGTCGAGGTTGTCATATTATATGGGTGTGGTTGTATGAGAATAATCCATGCCGCCCATCCATTTTATAGTGTCATTTTAGGGGTAGGACACAAATATCAGCCTGATCCAATGATTGTGTGGGCCACAAAATAGAAAATATTTGTGATTGTTTAAACTTTCCAGGCTCACTATGATGTTCATTAGAAGTGGACACTACCCAAGTCAGGACTTTTTGGGCCCAAGGCAAGTTGGCCGACAAGGTGGATGGATCAGATCACCCCATTGTAGGCCATAAGCCATGGTACCAAAGGTTTAGTTAGAGCTGGACATCGGACCGAGTCGGATCGGATTCGATCCAACCCACCATATTCGAAATCTGCAAGGCCTTACCCGAATTCGATCCTATCCGAGGCCGGATCTAGATCATCTAACTCGCACCTATCCGAATCCCTATTGGCCTAAACCAATTCGAGTCCTACTCAGTTAGGAAAATCGAGTCGGATCGGATTGGGCAAAGTCTGGATCATCCATTTTATTATTTCAACTATTTCTTATGGTGTGATCTACTTAATTATTAGATATACTTAAAAATTTAACATCAATCCCTACAATGATCTGAAAAAACTAATGAACGGTGTGAATAAAAAAAAAAAAATAATTAAAACGGGCCCCATGTAGTTTACTTAGCGACATAAAATAACTCAGTACGAAATGGCTTCCTGAAGAAGCTTCGTGATATAGGCTATAGCTGTCACCAGCTATACAGCTAATCTAAGAAATCGTATTGAGCACGCTCTTGTTGTACTGTGTAAAAACTGTTGGCCCACCCTGAATGTATATGATCTATCCACGTCGTCCATCTGTTTTTCCATATTATTTTAGGGTTTGAGTCCAAAATTTAATAATACCTAAAGTTCAAGTGGACCATACCATAGGAAATAGTTGGAATAATGATTTCCACCGTTGAAACCTTTTTAGGGCCCACGACGATGTTTATTTCTCATCAAACCTGTTCATACGATCATATAGACATGGATTAAGGGGAAAAAAAAAAAACAAATACAAGTTTGATCCAACACTTCCGTGGCCCCAAGAAATTTTCAACGGTAGATGTTCAATTTACATTGTTTCCTGTGGTGTGGTCCACTTGAGGTTTATATATACTTCATTTTTATTATCAAGCCCTAAAATTATCTGGTAAAATGGATGGATGGAGTGGATAAAATACATAAATCACAGTGGACCCCACAAGATTTACTCAGTACGCAATCCCCTCCCCTGTTGTAGGTACGTGTCGTGCAAAGACGAGCACTGACGCTCCTCGAGCTCCGAGTTGTACGAACGGTTGGAGATCAAAGTTACAGCCTTACAGGGCCCCACAATGATGTATTTATTATATCTATACCGTTCATCAATTTTTAGAGATCATTTTAGAGCATTATCAAAAAAATGAATGATATCCAAAGATCATCTGGACCACACCATAAATAGCAACAAAGATAATGATTTTCATCGTTAAACAATTTGTAGGGCCCACCATAACATTTAGTTTCCATCCAATCTGCTAATAAGGTCACAAAAACCTTAATGAAGAGGAAAAACAAATTTCATATTGATCCAAAACCTCTGTGAACCCAAAAAGGGTTTCAATGATAGACGTTCAATCTCCCACTACTTTCCATAGTGTGGTCCACTTAATGGTTAGATCTGTCTTATTTTTTTTGTCTTAAGCCTTAATACAATATTACCAAATGAATGGACGGTTTGGATATAACACATACCTCGTGATCAGACCCATAAAACTTGTAAACGTTACGCCAGCCAATTCGCCTTGTACACCAGCCAATCCGCTTCTGCCAACTTCGTCCGACCGTGAAGACTACTGGCTGTAAACAACTGTATGCGAACCATCGACTACGACTCTCTTTCTCTTTCTCCTTCTTCCGAACACAGAGAGAGAGAGAGAGAGAGAGAGATCCGTGAAGCTTCAAAACTGAACAGCAAAAGAGAGATATAGATAGAAATAGACAGATATGGAGAGATAAAGTCGGGGTGCTCGGGTGTACATTGAGCGGGATTTTTTGGCGCTAGATGAAAAGCCAAAGATAGATGGGCGGTAAGACTTTATTAAGGAAGAATATTTTACAAAAATAGAGAGATATTTACATCCCGGGTCGAGTCAGGTCAGATCCTTTCGGTCCGAGTTTTCAGATCGATTCTGTCCGGATACACTACTATCCAAATCAGACCCGAAAAATGATCGATCTGGATGGACGGACTCGATCAGGGCCGATCTACACCATCAGTTCTATTCGGAACGATACCGAGTCGGGTCGGAAAGGGTCGGATCCACCGGATCGGGTCTAAAATGCCCACCTCTAGGTTTAGTAAAAGAGGAAGTGAACACGTTGCAAACCACCAACCCATGCAACCCATGCAACATGACAACCATGATCCATGCACTTGACAACTACGACCCATGCAAACCATGACCCAAATGGGCCCACATTGATGTATGTGTATAATCTATGCCACCTATCCTTTTTGCCATGTCATTTTATGAGCAGAACACAAATATCAGCCTAATCCAGCGCTCGTGTGGGCCATAAAATAGAAAATATTGGTGACTATTGAAACTTTCCACTCTCACTGTGTTGTTTGTTACAAGTGGGCATTGCCCAAGACAGGACTTTTGGGCCTACAGTAAGTTGGCCAACAAGGTGGATGGATCAGATCACCCCATTGTGGGCTATAAGTCATGATACCAAAGGTTTAGTAGAAGAGGAAGTGAACACGTTGCAAACAATGATCCATCCAACATGACAACCACGATCCATGCACATGACAAATACGACCCATGTAAACCACGACCCAAATGGGCTCACACTGATGTATGTGTATAATCTATGCCACCCATCCTTTTTATCGTGTCATTTTACGGGCAGGGTACAAATATCAGCCTGATCCAGTGCTCGTGTGGGCCACAATATAGAAAATATTGGTAACTGTTGAAACTTTCTACGCTCATTGTGATGTTTGTTAGAAGTGGACATTGCCCAAGTCAGAACTTTTTAGGCCCACGACAAGCTGGTCGACAAGGTGGATGGATCAGATCAACCCATTGTGGGACATAAGCTATGGTACCAATGGTTTGGTATAAGAGGAAGTGAACACGTTGCAAACCACGATCCATCCATCATAACAACCACGATACATGCACATGACAACTACGACCCATGCAAACCACGACTCAACTGGGCTCACACTAATGTATCTGTATAATCTATGCCACCCATCCTTTTTGCCGTGTCATTTTATTGGCATGATATAAATATCAGCCTGATCCAGCGCTCGTGTGGGCCACAAAATAGAAAATATTGGTGACTGTTGAAACTTTCCATGCTCACTGTGATGTTTGTTAGAAGTGGACATTGCCCAAGTCAGGACTTTTTGGGCTCACGACAAGCTGGCCGACAAGGTGAATGGATTAAATCACCCCATTGTGAGCCATAAGCTATGGTACCAATGGTTTGGTAGAAGAAGAATTGAACACGTTGCAAACCCCAATCCATCCAACATGACAACCACGATCCATGCACATGACAACTACAACTCATGCAAACCACGACCCAAATGGGGTCACACTGATGTATGTGTATAATCTATGCCACCCATCCTTTTTGCCGTGTCATTTTATGGGCAATGTACAAATATCAGCCTGATCCAGCGCTCGTGTGAGCCACAAAATAGAAAATATTGGTGACTGTTGAAACTTTCCACGCTCACTGTGATGTTTGTTAGAAGTGGACATTACCCAAGTCAGGACTTTTTGGGCCCACGACAAGCTAGCCAACAAGGTGGATGAATCAAATCACCCCATTGTGGGCCATAAGCTATGGTACCAATGGTTTGATAGAAGAGGAAGTGAACACGTTGCAAACCATGATCCATGCAACATGACAATGAAGACCCATGCAGCATGACAACTACGACCCATGCAAACCACGACGTAAATGGTCCCAAAATAGGATGATCCGATCCATATACCTTGTCGGCCAGCTCCTCATGAGCCCAAAAAGTCCTAAAATGGACAATGTCCACTTCTAACAAGCATCAGGGTGAGTCTGGAAAGTTTCGACAGTAACTATGGTTTTCCATTTTGTGGCCCACATGAGCGCGGGATCAGGCTGATATTTGTGCCCTACCCCGAAAATGATACTGCAAAAAAAATGGTTGACATGGATTATACACATACATCAATGTCGGCCCATTTTGGTCGTGGTTTACATGGGTCGTAGTTGTCAAGTGCATGGATAGTAGTTGTCATGTTGCACGGATTGTGGTTTGCAACGTGTTCACTTCCTCTTCTACCAAACTATGGTACCATAGCTTATGGCCCACAATGGAGTAATCTGATCCGCATCTACCTTGTCGGCCAACTTGTCGTGGGCCCAAAAAGTCCTGACTTTGGCAGTGTCCACTTCTAATAAACATCACAGTGAGCCTAGAAAGTTTCAACAGTCACCAATATTTTCTATTTTGTACCCCACACGAGTGGGAGATCAGGCTGATATTTGTGCCCTACCCCTAAAATGACATTGCAAAAAGGATGAGCGGCATGGATTATACACATACATCAATGTGGACCCATTTGAGTCATGGTTTGCATGGGTCATAGATGTCATGTGCATGGATCATGATTGTCATGTTGCATGGATCGTGGTTTGCAACGTGTTCACTTCCTTTTCTACCAAACCATTGGTACCATAGCTTATGACCCACAATGGGGTGATCTGATCCATCCACCTTATCAGCCAGCTTGTCGTCGGCCCAAAAAGTCCTGACTTGGGCAGTGTCCACTTCTAACAAACATCACAGTGAGCGTAGAAAGTTTAAACAATCACCAATATTTTCTATTTTGTGGCCCACACAGGCGCGGGATCTGGCTGATGTTTGTGCCCTACCCCTAAAATGACACTGCAAAAAGGATGGGTGGCATGGATTATACACATACATCAATGTTGGCCCATTTGGGTCGTGGTTTACATGGGTCGTAATTGTCAAGTGCATGGATCGTGGTTTTCATGTTGTATGAATCGTGGTTTGTAACTTATTCACTTCCTCTTCTACCAAACTATTGGTACCATAGCTTATGGCCCACAATGGGGTGATCTGATCCATCCACCTTATCGACCAACTTTCCGTGGGCCCAAAAATTCCTGTCTTGGGCGATGTCCACTTCTAACAAACATCAGTGAGCGTGGAAAGTTTCAACAGTCACCAATATTTTCTATTTTATGGCCCACATGAGCACTGGATCAGGCTGATATTTGTGCCCTGCCCATAAAATGACATGGCAAAAAGGATGGGCGGCATAGATTATACACATACATCAATGTGGGCTCATTTGGGTCGTGGTTTGCATGGGTCGTAGTTATCACGTGCATGGATCGTGGTTGTCATGTTGGATGGGTCAAGGTTTGCAATGTGTTCATTTCCTCTTCTACTAAACCTTTGGTACCATGGCTGATGGCCCATAATGGAGTCATCTAAGCCATCCACCTTGTCGGCCAGCTTGTCGTGGGCCCAAAAAGTCCTGACTTAGGTAGTGTCCTCTTCTAACAAACATCAAAGTGAGCCTGGAAAGTTTAAACAATCACTAATATTTTCTATTTTGTGGCCTACACGAGCGCTGGATCAGGCTGATATTTGTGTCCTACTGCTAAAATGACATTGCAAAATGGATGGGCGGCATGGATTATTCTCATACAACCACAACCCATATAATATGACAACCTCGACCGTTGCTACATGACAACCACGATTCATATAAAGGGTCGTGGTTCACATGCACAATGGATCGTGGTTTTCATCCACAAAGGGTCGTGGTTGATATTTGATCCTACTCCTAAAATGACACAACAAGAAAGATGGGTAGCATGGATTATTCACATACATCAATATGCGCCCATTTAGGTCGTGGTTTGCATGGGTCATAGTTACCTTGTTATATGGGTCGTGGTTGTCATGATGAATGGATCGTGGTTTTCAACGTGTTCACTTCCTTTTCTACCAAACCATTGGTACCATAGTTTAAGGCCCACAATGAGGTGATCCGACCCATATAACATGCTAACCGAGACCCATACAACTGGGACCCATATAATATGCTAACCAAGACCCATATAACATGCTAACTAAGACCCATACAACTGAGACCCATATAACATGCTAACCAAGACCCATACAACTGAGACCCATACAACTTGCTAACTAAGACCCATACAGCATGACAACCACAATCCATATAACATGCTAATCAAGACCCATATAACATGTTAACCAAGACCCCTACAACTGAGACTCATATAACATGCTAACCAAGACCCCTACAACTGAGACTCATATAACATGCTAACCAAGACCCATATAACATGCTATCTAAGACCCATACACAACTGAGACCCATATAACATGCTAACCAAGACCTATATAACATGTTAACCAAGACCCATACAACATAACAACCATGACCCATATAACATACTAACCAAGACCCATACAACTGAGACTCATATAACATGCTAAGCAAGACCCATATAACATGCTAATCAAGACCCCTACAACTGAGACCCATATAACATGCTAACCAAGACCCATATAACATGATATCCAAGACCCATACAACTGAGACCCATATAACATGACAACCACGACCCATATAACATGACAACCAAGACCCATATAACATGACAACCACGACCCATATAACATGAGACCCATATCCTAAACCCATATAACTGAGACTCATATAACATGCTAACCAAGACCCATATAACATGATATCCAAGATCCATACAACTGAGACCCATATAACATGCTAACCAAGACCCATATAATATGCTAATCAAGACCCATACAACATGACAACCATGACCCATATAACATGCTAACCAAGACCCATATAACATGTTAACCAAGACCCATATAACATGCTAACCAAGACCCAACATGCTATCCAAGACCCATACAACTGAGACCCATATAACATGTTAACCAAGACCCATATAACATGCTAACCAAGACCTATACAATATGACAACCACGACCCATATAACATGCTAACCAAGACCCATACAACATAACAACTATGACCCATATAACATGCTAACCAAGACCTATATAACATGTTAACCAAGACAACAAATCCGGTGAAATCTTACCAGCCGAAGCCAGTATTAGGCTAGTCGAATTTTCAATATCTTTGGTTATAAATAGAGCGTTTCTCTCATTCTAAATAACAACGAAAATTTACTATAATCCTTCTACAAGAGAGAGAGAAGCTCAAGTCCTCGGCAAGCTATCTGTGTGGTATTTATAATTTATTTTATGACTTATTCAACTCATTTTTCTCAATATCATTTTAATATTATTCTAAGAGAGTAATCTATACTCTTCTTTAAGATCTAAGATAATTGAATCAAGTAGCATTTGGATTTTTCATTTATAAAATCTATATAACCCACCCTATACTCTTTATGTCTGATTGAACACTGTGTCATCTACGTTTAAGAAAGAAGTTCATCTGCCACAAGCTTCTACCATGTCTTTGAATCTCTATTTGAAGATAAGTACATTATTTTATTGTATTTCATTTTAAGTTTGTCTGAGATATCCTGCAAAAATCTCAGTGGGGTTTTTTATTTGTGATATCTGTCAAAATCACAAAAGGAATTTTTATTTGTGATATCTCATCAAAATCACAAAGGGATTTTTATTGTAAGAGCCTGTGAAAATCACTAGGAACTGTATTAGGTTGTTAAGGTAAACCTATGAAAACCTTATTATAGTGAAAGCTAAAATTACGAGGGTAGTAATTTTGGGAGTGAAGTAGGTGTAGTTGTTTTAAACACCGAACCACTATAACTCATTGTGCCTTGTGATGAATGCTTTAATCTTTTGGTGGTAGATGTTATTTATTATTTCATTCTTGTGGTGAATATTGTAATTCTTTTATCTTCTCTTGCTAGTTTGAAATATTGATTTTAAAGATATTCGTGAAATATGGTTCTCCTGCCTAATATTTTAGGTGAAGGTTGTCCTACAGATAATTTAGAATCAAGGTTTCAATACTCAAGTAATTAAGATTTTTATATTCTTTACATATTCTACATTTATTCCCCCCCCCCCCCCCCCCCCAAGGACATCGCTAGCTCTCCTTTTCATAATGAACTTTTATAGGATAAAATTGAAATTAATGATGAATTATTAAAATAATAACTAAAAGTAATAAATACATTATAAACAAAAGATGTATCGAAACCAAAAATTTCTACAACTATAAGTTACCTATGGACCGAACGTATCTTTTTCATCTTGGAGTTTTATTATTTAGTGTCCTTTTAGGAATTTCTTTTAATCATGCCAGGGATCATTCTGTTTGATTATATATATATATATATATATATATATATATATATATATATATATATATATATATATATATATATATATATCCTATTTCCAGTAGTTTATAGTATTTGAATTAGGCCTCTTGAGTAGGGTTGAGTTTCATTATTTAAGACTTTGTAAATTCATATTCGAAGCGGACTTCACTAAAAAAATTTGGGTTCTTATTCTCTTGTGGATTCAAGATTCATACCACGTTGAGGGAATGTTCTTCATCTTTCCTTTTTTGCCCCCTTTCTTGTGTCACCAGCCCTCCAAACCTCCGAAATACCTTGGAACTTTCAATTCTTCATTCCCTCTCGAAATTAACGAAACCGAAGTGTAGTTTATTCATAACCCACCAACCATAAGAATGAAACGACAATATACATATAAAATTTTAGGTCATTGGAAACCTTTTTAGAATAATTGTTTGACCATAGGCATAGTGGGAGATTTATTAATCACTAAGTTTGACATGAATTAAAATGAGACTCTCTTTGACCAAGACCCAAAGGACAACCTTATAAATATGGGACTTGAACTTCCTAATGAATTACAATATTCGCTAAATGCTTACGATGATTGAATTACAGAATTACAAAATCATACACCTGCGAGGCATTCGCGACTTGACCCAATTCTCAATCCTGGGCAACTACCAATAAACTCATTACTTTGACCGAGTAGAAGACCGAGATCCATCATGACTAGGAAGGGATATAATGACCTTTCTGCCCTGGTTGGGTAAAGGATCGACGTATCAAATTAAAACCTACCATAACTGTTTTTCCATATTATCTCAATCATGAAGAGAAAAATATAGCACCATTAGGTAAACTTTATCGTTAAACACTTAGTGCGACAGTAATGATTTTGATATCTGTTCTCAAATCTCAACGACAAAAACTTTTAAGGGGGGTGGACTACAATAAGCCAAGCAAGTGTAGTTAGTATACACCCTAACACACATATGAACATGAAATCAGTGAAACTTAGGCGTACGAAATTAGAATATCTTTACGTATTGACATTAGGCAATTTCGTAAATGAAATTATTTTAAAGGGGGATAGATTGTAACGTCTCAGATTTTCGCTACTTTCAATTTCTAAAAACCCTTGAATTTTTAATTTTTTTTTTTATAATTAGCTTTGTTGTCACTTACTAACTATTAACGCTCGAGGTGAGCCTATACACTAGTGGTACCAATAAAGAATTGCACAAATCTGATTAATTAACCGTAGGAAGCCAATGAATTTGCCCAATCACTTAAACCTCAAGTATGGCCTTGTGATTTCTTCATCCAAGGCCCAAACATAACCAACCTATCATTGACTAATCAAGATGACTAAAACTAACTAGAGACCTACCAAAAGTCGAGACAACTAGGGATCAGATCCTAATTAACAAATCAAACTAATACAGTTACACTTTTAGCCTAAGAACCAATGTTTTAGAGTGATTAGGATTGAATCCTCATTTCTGCTAGTTGCGAATAGGCCACACTATGAACTTACCTGATCCAAACCTTAATTATCATGCACAAGAAACTCGCTACCCAATTTATTCTAGAAATGCCCCGATCATCCGAACAAGCTATAGACCACTCCTTATGGTGTCACTAAACACGAGGCTATAAAAAGACGTTCAACTTAACAAGCTCGACGTCCATCACGTGACATCGAGTCGAGATCATGTCTCAAATTGCTCAACTTGGACTCATAAGGTTAGTGCATAAGATATGTAAATATTTTCAGAATTAACCAAGAACTTAAGTTAGTTATGTGTATCCGGTCTTTTCCAAAGTTGTGGCTTTCCGACCATTAGATCGTGACTAAATTTAAGCCTTTAATCTAAGTTAATGCCTTGTATATATCCGTATAGTCACGGCCCCGATTGACCATCGGTGACCATCGAACTGACTTCCGATCATACCCGTCGATCGACGCATTCAAATGGTGGGTCGATAGTATGCATATATAAATCATCATTCGGACCAACTATCCTACAGTGTAAATCGACCCCTACACCTCATAGTGGGCCCCTAAGGTTAGAAACACCCTCTCATGTGGCTAGAATAATGAAAACATAGCCTTTAGAGCCATTTACACCGCTTCTGACACTATATAAGGCCCTCGTTTGGGCACCCCCTCTCCCCATACGAATTTTTTTCTAAAGAGAAAGAGAAAAATTAGAGAATGAAGGAGATCTTACAGTGTTCTTGATTGATTCCCTTCGATCAATCCCTAGCCTTGGCCGTTCTCCTCCGCCGAATCCATTCCACATGCGATCGAGAGGTAAGAAACAAACCTTACTTCTAAACCTAGGTTTTTCTAGGTGAAATTGCATGAATCTCACCTAGTTACTTTGAAATTGGTGTAAGAATTATCTTCCCCCAAATTCCTAACCATGGGAGCTCAAAATTGGAGATTCCTTCTTAAAGGTGCAGATCATTATTCCTCGGTTATCTTTTATCAACCCTTAAGGGCCTCAGTTAATGTTTTATTGTTTGTAGATAACTTGGTGTGTGCTAACATATTCACATTTTGATTTGATCAAAATAGGTGTTATTGCTTATTTATGGATGCTCACATGTTTGATAAAATGCCTAAGTGATTGAATGTGTTATTCTATTGATGCTTACATGTTTGATGGAATGCATAGGTGAGTGAGTAGTTTTATTGATTCTCATATGTTTAATGAAATGCTTAAGTGAGTGTGTTGTTTCTATTGATGATCACATGTTTGATGAAATGCTAAGTAGTAGTGTCATTGAATTTATGTTTCATATGAAATCTGCTTATGATTGCGTGATAAATTGTTACTCCTTAACAATGTTTAGGATTTCTTATGATGTTGAGTTAGTCGATAAATCGCCCAAACTAAGGGGTGGCTCGGGATAGACTGGCCACCCTAGGCTTATTCGATCGACATGGATTGAATGCAGATGACCGACAATAGCCAGATTACACGAGATGTTTGCACCCAATTGTAACACCCTGAAATTCGGGGGTCGAGTATGAACTCAACTCCCGAGTTCCAACGCATCACTTATGCAACATACACAATGTCGGTTAAATGTTGTCTGAGTTAGCGCAATAAACATGAATGAGATTAAACCAAAACAGTAATTCATACTCCAGTTCAATTGCATTTAAAAACAGCGGAAGACTGAAATTTTATATACAAGTATGTAAAGTAACAAAATTTTCTGAACTTCAGAGTATGAGTACTAGCTGAGCACCAATATACATGTAAAGTTTGTAAATTAAAAAAACCCAAAATACATCCTCAAAAGAGGCCCCAAAAGTCCCGCGATGCAGCGGCCTAGGCGTAGCGTCAGAATACTGCATGAAAAAGAACTCCTCCTGGTCCTCATCAACGTCGGGCTCTGGCTCCTGAACCAAAGCGCCCTCTAACTGCAACAGAGTCTGGTTGGTGTGTACAACACCGTCCCGTAACGTGGGAGTGAGTAGCTAACTCAGTGGAACAATAATGCATAAGTTAACATGTTATCAAATCAACCAAGCAGTAATGATAAAGCAGTACAGTACAAATCAAGCATTTCTAACTACTCTTGTTAAATGCAAAAATGATATGACATGATGCTGTATGCCCTTGCCAAACCACCCTCAAGCGACATCATCTTACGTTCGCGAATGCTTAACTCCCTCAGTGCGCCACATCTACAAAGCACATGCGGTGCGATGATGTCATGATTACCAAGTTATTATTAGTCCATTTCAATCAGCAGCAGTATTGGGAAACTAAGGTACCTCCCTTGTATCATTCCCAACATGATCCATTCTAGGGTCGTCAATCCTAGTTATTCTCATACGATGTTATGGTTTGAGAAGCTTAGTGATGGCATCGCAACAGGTTCGTCACCCGTCAGCGCGGATACAGATCTCACCGTATGCGGCTCAATTGCTGGCCGTCAGCTCGAGTACAGGTCTCACCGTACTCGGCTCAATCACTAGCCGTCAGCTCAAGTACAGGTCTCACCGTACTCGGCTCAACTCACACTCTAGTTACTGTGAAAGGCTCGTGGCCAATCACAGATACTTAAAGTACACTCGATGATACCACGGAGGACTCGTCGCCCGTCAGCACGAGCACAGATCTCACCGTACTCGGCTCTCGCCGAAGTATCGACAGCTCGAATACAGTGTCCATACCACCGTATTCGGCTCACGAGATAGTTGCGCAATGGTCACTACGGGGAGGCACATGGCCCCAGCATAGGCCGACAGCTCGACCACGGTGTCCCATACCACCATGCCCGGCTCATGCGTCTTAGCGGATCTAGGTACCATGGTTAAACAGGAATCACCACTGGTAAGTTTGGTACCCTAGGTTCAAGCAGTAGCGACCAAACAAGGTGAACACACAACTACACTTCGGTTCAAGTGGCGAGCCTGACTAGCTCGAGCGCACCACAAGTTGAGCGATATGGAGCGCAAAAGCACTCCGCGTGGCCAACCACTATCGCCAACCGAAGTACGACTCGGGTTCGCCGGACCCGTCCTTTGTGGCGACATGAATCTCAGCCACAATCACAAGTCTGGTACCGAGTGTTTGGACTATAAACATAGTCCCAAACTCAAACAGTTTTCATCGCTAGCATGTGAAGTAAAGCATGGTAAACAAGCAATACAAGCATGTTAGTCGGCATGTTATAAAGCATAAAGTAAGACATGGAGTAAGCATGTTACAAGGCATGTTGAGAAGCATGTTATAAAGCATATTGTAATGCATGTACTAAAGCACTATCCCCATAGGGATAGAATTGTGTGTGCACTACAATTAAGTGGTTGCGGTGAACCACCGCATGGAGGGGATCCTACATGTCTCTAAGGGAGTTGGAGAACCCATATCAGCGCCTATCTAAGGCACTAGTACATGCACATGTACACCTACATGCACATACACAAACACTTAGAATACACATTTCCAACATACATGACGTATGTTAGGCAAGTTCGTGATTGGGCTGTCCCTAAGCCCCGGGAGTATTTTTCCCGCGTATATCGTATTCATACAACAAATAATCATTACAATTACATATCCAAAATCCGCACGCATGCGGGATTTCTAGAATACGCAATTTCGACATACATGGCATTTACACATGAACATATATTTTTGCGATCTTTCGCCAAACTAGTATTTTATCCACACATGATATAATCAAACATTAAATAAACATGTCAAACATTTTCTCAACAAAAATACGTATACGGTATTTCTACGTATATCAAGAGTATGTAAAATTCCATAATCTTTATCGCTAATCGAAACAGGAAACGGAAAGCACTTTGTACATGTGCATTTGCATGCAGATCATGAATCTATCATTATCTGTCATTGAAAGCGTTGAAAACCGTAACTTATACGCTTAAAGTCCTCACCTCAGCCCTTGGAATTCCAACGAATCAGCAAGAAGGTTGGTGCTTCCGTATACGGGAGTTTCTTAGCCTAAAGATCGCATTCGATTAGTCTTTCCTTAACCTATCACTAATTAGGCTCAAATCAGACCTAGGGTTAGGGTTTCTTACCTTCAAATGGGGTGGAAACCGCCGGGGAAACCACTTGGAATAGCGCGGTGTAGGCCGTGGGAGAGGTGGAAGCAGCAGGAGGAAGATCGGCTTCGATCTCCACAAGTTCTCTCTCTTTTCTCTCTTCTCTCTTAGGGTTTTAACCCAAATTCGTATGGCTGTGAGAGGGGCTGTTCTAAGCCCCTTTTATAGCCAAAACCTTCCCAAAACAGACTCAGGTTCAAGGGCAACTGCTTACATAGGCATTTCGCCAATTTCCAAGCTCAAAAGGGGTGTTCTGGTGGCCCTCTTTGAGCCAAACGTCAGACTTAAGCTCACCCACTGCGGATCCACGTGGGATTACGTTTTCGGCTCGATCGGATTCCCAGATCGCACGTGGCGGACCACTTTCAGTTCAACGGTCCGTGGGCCACGATCGGAATTTCTGAGTACATGTAAATGTTCCTGAAATTTTTCTTAATCCGAGGGTGTAATTTGGTCTGATTCCGACGGTCAGGTTGCTTAATACTGACGTGCAACCGAAAGGTGCCAGATCACTATTCCAGATATTTTCTCTTGAATGGAAATAGTGTTTTTCACACTCCCTCGCTCCGGAGTGAAAATAATGGCCGTGGGACATCGGAATCATCTGATTTTTGAGATGATTGTCAAGCCCAGTGGGGCGGTCCTGGTTCCTTAGCTTCGTGTTAATCGGACTCCCGATGTGCGATTTAGACCTCATACGAAGTTTCGTTTCAGTCCCGAGAGCAGACGGGTAATGAGTTTGGCTCTAGACTTTAGGGTAACCTAGAGTCACCAATTCTGCAAGTTTTGGGTCTTGCAGATCGTATTTAAAGCGATCCCAACGGATTTCATGATTTACCGAGTTTAGTACTTAGTTAACTTTGTTAAATTTCTAAAGGATTTAATCCTATGTGATTTCTGGTCGAGGTGGTACTCGGCCCAATGTACGGAAATTTTCAGGTCGTTACAATCTACCCCCCTTAAACAAAAAATTTCGTCCTCGAAATTTATACCTTTTCGTAGTCCTCGAGAATCTGAGGGTAGTTCTTTCTGACCTCGGCCTCAGTCTCCCAGGTAGCCTCCTCCTCGGAATGATGTGTCCACAGCACCTTCACCAGTGGGATGACCTTGCTACGTAGTACCTGCTCCTTCCTATCAAGGATACGCGTCGGGCGCAGCTCGTACGTAGCATCCTCGCTCAACTGTACCTGCTCCCATCTGATGATATGCGTAGGATCAGGAACGTACTTCTTCAGCATAGAGACATGAAATACGTTGTGTACAGAAGCAAGCGGCGTAGGCAAGGCGAGACGATACGCCACATCACCCACTCGATCCAGTATCTGAAATGGACCGATAAATCTCGGTGTGAGCTTCCCCTTCTTCCCGAACCGAAGGACTCCCTTCATAGGGGAAACTCGAAGGAAGACATGATCCCCGACATCGAACTCCAGCGGTCGCCGCCTCGTATCGGCGTAACTCTTCTGTCTGCTCTGCGCTGTGCGTAATCGACGCCTGATGATATCAATCTTCTCTGTAGTCGTCTGGACCAACTCTGGGCCAATCAGGCTGCGCTCGCCAACCTCTGCCCAGCAGTGCGGTGCCCTACAAGGTCGACCATATAAAGCCTCATAAGGCGCCATACCAATAGTCGCCTGGAAGCTGTTATTGTAGGCGAACTCTGCATACGGAAGACAGTCATCCCAGCTGTCCTTGAAGTCCAACACACACGCTCGCAACATATCCTCCAAAATCTGATTCACCCGCTCTGTCTGCCCATCAGTCTGAGGATGAAACGCTGTACTGAACTTCAACTTCACACCCATCGCCTCCTGGATACGAGTCCAGAAGATGGATGTGAATCGCGTGTCTCTGTCCGACACGATCTCTAAGGGAACTCCATGCAGACGAACGATCTCTCTGATGTACAGTCTAGCCAGCTCGTCTGCAGAGTTCGTAACTCTGATAGGGAGAAAATGGGCTGATTTGGTCAACCGGTCCACAATCACCCAGATAGAATCATGTCCCTTCCTCGTCTTCGGCAGCCCAGATGAAGTCCATGGAGATGAAGTCCCACTTCCACTCCGCTATAGGCATGGGCTGAAGCAGTCCAGGAGGTCGGCGATGTTCTGCCTTGACCTGCTGGCACGTCAGACACCGAGATACATACTCAGCGATGTGGGCCTTCATGTTGTCCCACCAGTAAGTCCGTCTCATGTCCTGGTACATCTTCGTGCTACCAGGATGCATCGCAAGCTTCGAGTTATGGGCAGACTCGAGAAGCTCGCGTCTCAAGTCAGCCACATCAGGAACACATAGGCGGCCACGGAATCGTAAACCCCCATCAGAACCAACTCTCCACTCGGAATCCACGGCGTCGCTAGCCTGCTCTCGAAGCTCAGACAGCCGTATATATCGCCCTTTGGGCCTCAACAATCCTGTCGTCAATAAGTGGCCGCGCCCGAACGTGCGCAACACACTCAAAAGGCTCCTCGACAGTGAGTCTCTGCTCGAAGTCGCGCACAAACTCCATCATGTCCCACTCGGCTATCATCAGCGGTGCCGCAAATGCAATCATCTTCTTGCGGCTCAACGCGTCTGCCACAAGGTTCGCCTTGCCAGGATGGTAGGAAACCTCGAACTTGAAGTCCTTCAAGGTCTCCATCCATCGGCGCTGTCTCATATTCAAGTCTCGCTGCGTGAATATATACTTAAGGCTCTTGTGGTCGCAGAAAAGCTCGAACTCCTCTCCATAGAGGTAATGTCTCCAGAGCTTCAATGCAAAGATGACTGCCGCCAACTCCAGGTCATGTGTAGGGTAATTCTCCTCGTGCTTCCTTAATTGTCTCGAGGCATACGAAATCACCCTATCCTTCTGCATCAGCACACAACCCAAACCAACGCGAGACGCGTCAGTATATACCGTGTACTTCACCCCTTGCTCTGGCAATACTAGCACAGGGGCGGACGTCAACTTGTCCTTCAGCTCCTTAAAAGCTGCCTCCGCCTTCTCATTCCAGGCGAACTTCAGGTCCTTCCTAGTCAACTGCGACAATGGCCTGGCGATCTTCGAGAAATCCCGAATGAAACGTCTGTAATACCCAGCCAGACCAAGGAAACTCCTCACCTCAGTAACCGACTCAGGCTGCTGCCAATCCTGAACCGCGGCTACCTTAGCAAGGTCCACTGCTATCCCATCCTTGGACACCACATGTCCCAGGAACTTGACTTCCTCCTGCCAGAAGTCGCACTTCTTGTATTGCGCAAACAACTGGTTCCTCTCTAACGTACCCAACACTGCTCGCAGGTGCTCCTCGTGCTCCTCCCGACTCGTGGAGTATATCAAAATATCATCGATAAAAACGATGACGAATCGGTAAAGGAAGGGCCGAAATACCCGGTTCATCAGATCCATGAACACGGCTGGTGCGTTCGTCAGACCGAACGACATCACCAAAAACTCATAGTGCCCGAAGCACGTCCTGAAGGCTGTCTTCTGTATATCTTCCTCTCTCACGCGCAACTGGTGGTACCCTGACTGAAGGTCAATCTTCGAGAAATACTTCGCCCCCCTCAACTGATCAAACAGATCATCTATCCTGGGCAAAGGATACTTGTTCTTCACCGTGACCTGGTTCAACCTACGGTAATCAATACACAACCGTAGCGACCCGTCCTTCTTCTTCACGAACAACACAGGTGCTCCCCAAGGAGACACACTAGGTCGAATAAAGCCTTTCTCTACAAGTTCGTCAATCTGTTTCCGCAGTTCCTCCATCTCGCATGGAGGCATACGATAGGTCGGCAACGAGATGGGCATCGCACCAGGCGTAAGGTCAATCGTAAAGTCAATCTCGCGCCGAGGAGGTAAACCAGGGATAGTCTTAAAGACTCCAACAAACTCCCTAACCACTGGCGTACCCTCCAGTGTCGGACCATCAATCGGCACAAGTAATGCAGCATAACAATCAACTCGACAGGGCCAACTGACCTGTACAGAGAACGTGAACGCTGTGCCGTCAGGTCCATAGGCGGTCACGATCCGAGCATCGCAATCTATCTCCGCCCTCATCTTGGCGAGCCAATCCATGCCAAGTATAACATCGTAGTGCCATAGCGGAGCAACAATAAGGTCGACGTGCTCCGTGCTGCTACCCAAATCTATCGCGCAACTCTCGCATAAACGCGTGACATCCGAGAAGGTCCCGGTGGCCGTAGTGAGTCTCGTTCCCTTAGTGGGAACAGAATGCAAAGATAGGCGTTTCACCGCCCCACATGAAATGATAGAGATAGTGGACCCAGTGTCCACCAGTAGAGAAACGGGAGTACCATGGATATGAGCCGTGCCCTCGAAGGCCGTCGGTGTCGATATCGACGTCTCAGGTGCCTCAGCAACGAGGGTATGCACACGGGCCTGCTGCTGGCGATTCGGCTGAGGAGCCTGGGGTCGCTGTGGCGGTCTGAAGAACGGCACAGGAGGTCGGAATGAAGGATGTGCAGGAGCGGTCTGTAGCGGCGGAGCTGAAATGGTCTGGGGATAAGAGCGACCCAATCTCTGCGGTGGCGCAAATCCGCTAGCCCGCATGCGCGAGAAGCAGCTCTCGGCAGGGTGTCCTGGTTTCCCGCAAAACGTGCAGGTCACCAACGGGCGTCTCATGGGAAGCACTGGCGCTGCAGCCCTGGGGGGAGAATCGGCTCGAGGCCTCTTGCCTAAAATAGGCCTGCTCTGTGTATCCTGTCGCGGTCTCGCAACCATAGTACCGCGTGATCGAGCCAGACGGTCCACATCCTGCTCGGCCGTCATAGACATGTGGACCAGCGCTGCATAAGTAGGGATAGTGTGGCAGCAAAGCTTCGACCGTATGTCAGGTCGCAAGCCTCCAGTAAATCGTCGCATCCTCATCTGCTCATTGACGAGGATGGTCGGGACAAAGCGGCCCAACTCGGTAAACCGGTGCTCATACTCCGTCACCGACATGCCTCCCTGCCTGAGGCGCAAAAACTCGTCCTCCCGCTCATGTCGATATGTCTGCGGGTAATACTTCTCGTGGAACCGAGACTCGAAAGCCTCCCAAGTCCACACGAAGTCCACTGCGACCGTGCGCAGCACACTGTCCCACCATAAACTGGCCTCCCTCTCAACATAAAGGTAGCCAGCTCAACCTGCTCTGCCTCAGAGCAATGTAACATCCGTAGCATCTTGGAGATGCGGTCCAACCAGAACTCTGCCTCCTCGGGTCTGTGAGAACCCGCAAATGAAGGAGGCCTCAAGCGCTGAAATCGCTCGAGTAGCCCTCGCGTACCGACATCTCCAGTAGGAGGTGCAACGGGTGCAGGCAGAGGCGCATCCTCACATCGCGCAGGAGGCTCAGAATACTCCTCAGGATGCGCAGACGTAGTAGGTGGAGCCGCACCACCTCCGTGGGACAAGGCCTCAGCAATAGTGGCCATCAGATCCTGATGCTGCTGCTGCTGTATGCTGCTGCATCTGCTGTGCTGCTGCTGTATCTGCTCATGCTGCTGCTGCATCTGCTGCTGCTGTGCTGCTGCATTGCTGCTGCTGCTGCATCTGCTGCTGATGCATCATCATCATCAGCTGCTCAAATCTATCAGGCTGTGGAGCAGCCTGGGAATCATGATGTGCAGCAGATGACGGCCGATACTGCTCTCTGACCGGGGGGTGTGTAAGGTGGCTGTCCACCACTAGGACCAGCAGAAGGCTGATCAGATCCCAATCCACGGTCAGTAGGACCGCCACTACCAGAAGGAGTCTGGTCCATAGAGCCGGTCAAACGTAGATGTGCCGTGCTCCGCGTATACTGCCGCGGCATGCCCTATACAACATAGGGTAGATCATTCGTGAGATATAGCACAAAACACATCATGAGGCACTTACGCATTCCACACATCATCAATACAAAGAGGCTACATGCTTTTCATTTACTCAAAATTGTCATAATACATGGACACAGAGTTACATGAATCACGACAGAAATCACATGATAGCCATTACATTCGTTACATAAAACATACAAAGCATGCTACTACCTACTACATCAACAACATAAAAACATAAACCGCCTATCGCGGTAACCAACATAAGCAACAACACACAACACATGGATGACTAAGCATCCGAAGTAGGCGGTGGAGGAGGAGCATTCTTATCCTGCGCACAGCACAGGATGGCCTTCAACGTACGGGACATCTTCTTGAAGCTTCTCTTTATATAGGCGTCAGTCTCTTCAAGCTTGGCTCGAACTTGACCAATTTCTTGCTGCAGGGCGGCTTGCCCTTCCTCAAGACGGGCAAATCGCGCGTCAAAAGCATCCCGATCAATACCAGGCTCCTGAGCCACAGGAGGTGAACTCTCCTCGGTGTCCTGAGCCTCAGGTTCTTCTTCCTGTATATCATCATCGCCCTCCTCATCACTCTCCTCGCCGGCACTATCCGACTCATCACCAGAGTCGTCGAGTCGGGCTTGCCGCTGTTGAGGGCCGATCTTCATATTCCTGAGAGTGTCGCTTCACTTATGATTCGGACCGGTGCAAGATCCTCCATGTTCAACCTGTAGCCTACATCACGAGCCATCCTGCAGATCAGACGGCCAAATGGGAGCGAAAGATCGTTCCTGGTAGAACGAACGGCATGCACTATCTGAGATAGGATGAACGTGGGTAGGCATATATCGTCTCCATGTCCCATCTTGTACAAGAAGTCTACCATCACCCGAGTACATTCCGTGCGGTTACCCATTCGTGGGTACACGTTGTAGGTGAAAATATGATGGAGTAACCGGTAGTCTTCCGCCATTTTTGTCGACGCAATGCTGTTTCCTCTCCTCCAAGCAACCCGGCGACCACAGAGATATCGCGCGCGGCGATCCCTTTCCCGCGCACTTCTGGAAAAGCTACCACTGGGGTGTACCTGACCACGCGGCAGCTTGGTGATCCGAGCCACTTCATCCACTGTAATCGTGCGTCTAATGCCCCTCACAGAAACAGTAAACTGAAGAGGCTCAACAGATGCGTCCACGATGTGAGCATAGAAGGCGCGGACCGTGTTTTCACATGCAGGCGACTGGCCATCAAATATAGAATTCCAACCGATGTCCACCAGGTGGTCCATCAGTGGGTGTAGCCCGAACATCCTTTCATCTACATGGGCTTCAAACACAACTTTGCGGCCCGCAAAGCGCCCATATTCCATGCCAATCGGGTAAGCATTTCTGACGGGATGGTCGGGATCCAAGTCTCGCTTTGACCTAAATTCCCGCCGACGGTGGCTTGGGCCGGCATCATCAGCCGCGGTTTTCCTCTTTCCCATGAAAGATAGGATGGAGGAAAGAGAGAAAATGGTGGCCACCACACCAAGGAGGGCCATGGAAATTTGCCCAAAATGGGGTTTAAGGGCTGATCTCTTTGCTCCACCACAAATAATCAATGCAATGGGTGTGGGAGGAGCCCAAGAGGTAGAAATGAAAAGAAGAAAGAAACAAGAAGGAAGTGGGATGGGTTGAATCTTACCCGATTTTGAGCTCCAAAGAGGGATATGAGAGCTCCAACTTGAGAAAATGGGGAAAGGGGAAGCTAGGGCTGTCGTGGGAGGTTGGGATGGGTGAGGTATGGAAGAAAAAATGGAAGATTTGGAGGTTGTAGGGATGGGTTTTGGAGAGAAATCGAAAATGGGGAGATGCTTGAAAAGAGGGGTGGAATGGAAAGGGGGTGCTTCCAACCCTATTTATTCTAACCAAACCACAAATGGGACGTGCCATGGGGTAGGGGGGGTCAAACCGACCCAGCCCACACTTGAACCGTCACCGAAAAAACCGACCGGCGGCGGCGCGCCGCCCGACCCGCGGCGGCGCCGCGGCCGGACTTGGCCGGAGCCGCGCTGCCGCGGCCTGGCCCACTTTGGCACGTGCCCAGGGTGCTGAATGCACCCTGGCTTGGTCGAAAATTCCTAATGGGCTGACGTGGGGGGCCCACGAACTCCGTTCGGCTCCCAAACGGGCAGTTTTCGGAAATTTCAGAATCAATCTGATTTTTCCCGATTTTTAAGGGATTCTTTTTGGTGAAGTGTGACCATGACACGTCAATAGACGGTCAAGGGGTGATTTGGAGTCCACGTGTGCGGTCAGGATCGAGTACAAACTCGATCAACGCGTCTATTTTCAACGAATTTCACCGAACGGTGAAATCGGGAGACCCTAGGACTGTTTCTAACGTTTGCGCACCCTCCTAAGTATAATGCGTCAGCGTACGTAGTGGGGACATAACTCAGGTCCGGTTTTAATCAAAATCATGCTCTGATACCAACTTGTAACGCCCTGAAATTCGGGGGTCGAGTATGAACTCAACTCCCGAGTTCCAACGCATCACTTATGCAACATACACAATGTCGGTTAAATGTTGTCTGAGTTAGCGCAATAAACATGAATGAGATTAAACCAAAACAGTAATTCATACTCCAGTTCAATTGCATTTAAAAACAGCGGAAGACTGAAATTTTATATACAAGTATGTAAAGTAACAAAATTTTCTGAACTTCAGAGTATGAGTACTAGCTGAGCACCAATATACATGTAAAGTTTGTAAAAAAAAAAACCCAAAATACATCCTCAAAAGAGGCCCCAAAAGTCCCGCGATGCAGCCGGCCTAGGCGTAGCCGTCAGAATACTGCATGAAAGAGAACTCCTCCTGGTCCTCATCAACGTCGGGCTCTGGCTCCTGAACCAAGGCGCCCTCTAACCCTGCAACAGAGTCTGGTTGGTGTGTACAACACCGTCCCGTAACGTGGGAGTGAGTAGCTAACTCAGTGGAACAATAATGCATAAGTTAACATGTTATCAAATCAACCAAGCAGTAGTATGATAAAGCAGTACAAATCAAGCATTTCTAACTACTCTTGTTAAATGCAAAAATGATATGACATGATGCTGTATGCCCTTGCCAAACCACCCTCAAGCGACATCATCTTACGTTCGCGAATGCTTAACTCCCTCAGTGCGCCACATCTACAAAGCACATGCGGTGCGATGATGTTCATGATTACCAAGTTATTATTAGTCCATTTCAATCAGCAGTATTGGGAAACTAAGGTACCTCCCTTGTATCATTCCCAACATGATCCATTCTAGGGTCGTCAATCCTAGTTATTCTCATACGATGTTATGGTTTGAGAAGCTTAGTGATGGCATCGCAACAGGTTCGTCACCCGTCAGCGCGGATACAGATCTCACCGTATGCGGCTCAATTGCTGGCCGTCAGCTCGAGTACAGGTCTCACCGTACTCGGCTCAATCACTAGCCGTCAGCTCAAGTACAGGTCTCACCGTACTCGGCTCAACTCACACTCTAGTTACTGTGAAAGGCTCGTGGCCAATCACAGATACTTAAAGTACACTCGATGATACCACGGAGGACTCGTCGCCCGTCAGCACGAGCACAGATCTCACCGTACTCGGCTCTCGCCGAAGTATCGACAGCTCGAATACAGTGTCCCATACCACCGTATTCGGCTCACGAGATAGTTGCGCAATGGTCACTACGGGGAGGCACATGGCCCCAGCATAGGCCGACAGCTCGACCACGGTGTCCCATACCACCATGCCCGGCTCATGCGTCTTAGCGGATCTAGGTACCATGGTTAAACAGGAATCACCACTGGTAAGTTTGGTACCCTAGGTTCAAGCAGTAGCGACCAAACAAGGTGAACACACAACTACACTTCGGTTCAAGTGGCGAGCCTGACTAGCTCGAGCGCACCACAAGTTGAGCGATATGGAGCGCAAAAGCACTCCGCGTGGCCAACCACTATCGCCAACCGAAGTACGACTCGGGTTCGCCGGACCCGTCCTTTGTGGCGACATGAATCTCAGCCACAATCACAAGTCTGGTACCGAGTGTTTGGACTATAAACATAGTCCCAAACTCAAACAGTTTTCATCGCTAGCATGTGAAGTAAAGCATGGTAAACAAGCAATACAAGCATGTTAGTCGGCATGTTATAAAGCATAAAGTAAGACATGGAGTAAGCATGTTACAAGCATGTTGAGAAGCATGTTATAAAGCATATTGTAATGCATGTACTAAAGCACTATCCCCATAGGGATAGAATTGTGTGTGCACTACAATTAAGTGGTTGCGGTGAACCACCGCATGGAGGGGATCCTACATGTCTCTAAGGGAGTTGGAGAACCCATATCAGCGCCTATCTAAGGCACTAGTACATGCACATGTACACCTACATGCACATACACAACACTTAGAATACACATTTCCAACATACATGACGTATGTTAGGCAAGTTCGTGATTGGGCTGTCCCTAAGCCCCGGGAGTATTTTTCCCGCGTATATCGTATTCATACAACAAATAATCATTACAATTACATATCCAAAATCCGCACGCATGCGGGATTTCTAGAATACGCAATTTCGACATACATGGCATTTACACATGAACATATATTTTTGCGATCTCTTTCGCCAAACTAGTATTTTATCCACACATGATATAATCAAACATTAAATAAACATGTCAAACATTTTCTCAACAAAAATACGTATACGGTATTTCTACGTATATCAAGAGTATGTAAAATTCCATATATCTTTATCGCTAATCGAAACAGGAAACGGAAAGCACTTTGTACATGTGCATTTGCATGCAGATCATGAATCTATCATTATCTGCATTGAAAGCGTTGAAAACCGTAACTTATACGCTTAAAGTCCTCACCTCAGCCCTTGGAATTCCAACGAATCAGCAAGAAGGTTGGTGCTTCCGTATACGGGAGTTTCTTAGCCTAAAGATCGCATTCGATTAGTCTTTCCTTAACCTATCACTAATTAGGCTCAAATCAGACCTAGGGTTAGGGTTTCTTACCTTCAAATGGGGTGGAAACCGCCGGGAAACACTTGGAATAGCGCGGTGTAGGCCGTGGGAGAGGTGGAAGCAGCAGGAGGAAGATCGGCTTCGATCTCCACAAGTTCTCTCTCTTTTCTCTCTTTCTCTCTTAGGGTTTTAACCCAAATTCGTATGGCTGTGTGAGAGGGGCTGTTCTAAGCCCCTTTTATAGCCACAAACCTTCCCAAAACAGACTCAGGTTCAAGGGCAACTGCTTACATAGGCATTTCGCCACTTTCCAAGCTCAAAAGGGGTGTTCTGGTGGCCCTCTTTGAGCCAAACGTCAGACTTAAGCTCACCCACTGCGGATCCACGTGGGATTACGTTTTCGGCTCGATCGGATTCCCAGATCGCACGTGGCGGACCACTTTCAGTTCAACGGTCCGTGGGCCACGATCGGAATTTCTGAGTACATGTAAATGTTCCTGAAATTTTTCTTAATCCGAGGGTGTAATTTGGTCTGATTCCGACGGTCAGGTTGCTTAATACTGACGCGCAACCGAAAGGTGCCAGATCACTATTCCAGATATTTTCTCTTGGATGGAAATAGTGTTTTTCACACTCCCTCGCTCCGGAGTGAAAATAATGGCCGTGGGACATCGGAATCATCTGATTTTTGAGATGATTGTCAAGCCCAGTGGGGCGGTCCTGGTTCCTTAGCTTCGTGTTAATCGGACTCCCGATGTGCGATCTAGACCTCATACGAAGTTTCGTTTCAGTCCCGAGAGCAGACGGGTAATGAGTTTGGCTCTAGACTTTAGGGTAACCTAGAGTCACCAATTCTGCAAGTTTTGGGTCTTGCAGATCGTATTTAAAGCGATCCCAACGGATTTCATGATTTACCGAGTTTAGTACTTAGTTAACTTTGTTAAATTTCTAAAGGATTTAATCCTATGTGATTTCTGGTCGAGGTGGTACTCGGCCCAATGTACGGAAATTTTCAGGTCGTTACACCAATGCTGGTTACACCAAGGTTCTTCCGGGTCACAATTAAATTAGTCTAACAACCGATTGATCATGTATGTTCACAATGTATGATACGACCAACTTGAATCTAGGATACCCTGTTCCCAATGGATAAGTTCATTCATAACTGTTAGTGTGATATGATCTTAAAAAGACTCATGAGTCGGCCATTGTGGTATGGGACATCGTATCTGAGCTTTCAACCTACACTATGGTGACATACCTACCACATAGGTAAAATATTGGGTGATGAGCCTCGTCATGTTGATAAAATATTGGGTGACGAACCTCCCTGTAATGACTAGTGAGCACTGATGGAGGTGATAAATTGTTGTTCGAATGGCCCCCGTCAAATATCCAGTCGATGGTTTCATGCTTGAATACTATTTGAACGACCCTGACATGAATGAAATTGGGTGACAAGACATTTCCTTTGTAGTACTTTACTTTTATATGACAAGCTTGCACCTATGAACTGAGTGATCATACTTGGTGTTTAGATTACGACCCATCCTGGGTTGATTCTCATACCTTTGGGTATCATATCGTACATTTGGAATTGTTGATTTTTGAGATATAATGGGTAATACCTAAATTTGAATCAAGGGATACTGGTGAGAAGCCACTACATGCCGCAATGAGCCATGTGATCTGGATAAGGACTCGTGATATAACGTCGATATCTTAGCTTCACTAACATGTTGTTTAAAGTTGAAATAATAACAACTTGGCTAATCATGTAAAGCATCATGACAATATTGGTGGGTCGTACTTTGGGCCAATCATTATGCATATCATCATGAAAATTATTAGTGGGTTGTGTTGTGGGCCAACCATTGCACATAATATCACATCATGCATTAAATAACCAACTTAAGAATTGTTTGTTTTATGTTGTTTATCATTACCTGCACTAATTGAGTTGATAACATGTGTAACTTAGAACTAATGGAACCACTGAGTTAATTACTCACTCCCATGTTGGACAGAGTTTTAAAACACAAACCATACATCGTTGTTGTTGCATGTGCTATCGAGGCCTTCGACAGGTAGGATTGGGTCAACTTGTACTTTCGTCATGATGCCTTGGGAGCGCCGAGCGAAACTAGAAGACGTTGCATTTATTTAATTTTGTACTCGTATATGTTGGAGTCCCCAACTAGGTGTGCTTCGTAAGTTGATTTTGTTGTATGTTCATTGTCACTTATATAATCCCCATTTTGGGCGATCACCACTATTGGAATGGTATTTTTAACTGTTAGCTCTATATTTTTGGATTTTTCGTTATCTCTATCTTTTGTTGGATCCGCTAAGTTGAATTTCTTTACTTTGATTATTCGTATGTGGAAAGAATGTGAATCTGAACGAGGTCACATGTGCATTTTCATTTGGTTCACGTGATACGGGGTCTCCATACTCGGGTGCCGATTTTTGGGATGTGACACTAAACGATCCACGTGATGCAGCACCCCTTGAAACTCTATGCGCCCAATTTCCAACCTGATCCAAAACTCTAATGGGCCATAACAAAGAGAAATGCTGTAAGTGCTATGATGTATTAAGCACCCTTTGTTGTCAAATTTCGATGAGTCAAAACAATTTAGACTGTGACTTATTCGTATGATTGAAATTTCACCTTCAAATAAAATATGATGGAAAGTTCACCTTCAAGATCATCATCATATGAAGATTTGAAGTACAAGACATGAAGATCAAGCTACTAAGATTAGTCTTATAAAGCAAGTCTACTTCAAGTTCAAGCTTCTAATGCAAATCTACTTCAAGTAGAAAATCTGAAGTTACTGAAGATTTGAGTTCAATGTCTAATGATTTAGGTATAAGTGACCCTAGAAAGACCCTAGGTTTAGGTCATTTCTTATGCATATTATCTACGGGTTATTATACTTTGAATAGGCTTAAATTCGACTAGTCCTAGCCTTTGTTCGACTAGTCCAGGATTTGGTTCGACCAGTTCAGGAATTGATTCGACCAATCCAAGTTTCAAACTCAAATTTTGAGTTTTTCTGGTAGATCCTCGACCAGTCGTGGACATCTGCTCGACCAGTCGTGGGGAGCTCCACTCAAAATCCAGCAACATATTTTTGGCTCTCACGACCAGTCGAGGGCTTTGCTCGACTAGTTGAGTAGGCCACTCGACTAGTCATAGGTCGGTTTTATCTGATCGCGTCAGAAAATTTAAAATTTTGTTGAATCTAAGACCAGTCGAAGGTGACCAAGGAACCGTTTTTCAACCTATAAATAGAGGTCTTTTCTCATTCCAAATCATTCAATTAAGCCACAGAAAGCTTTCACTTTGAGAGAAAAGTCCCCATCATTATCAAGCTATAGTCTGGTAATTTTATATCCTTTTAAATAGCTTATTTATTTTTCCTTAATCTCTATTGTGAATTTGATTTTCTTTTAAAGGGAGTTTTATTATACCCTTTAAGATCCAAGGAATTCAAACAAGTATCCCAAGGTTTGAGATAATTTAAAGTCTATTTAGAACCCAGAACCCTTGATTATATTTGTTAGACTTTAAACATCTACATCAAGCGAAGAGGTTCTAGGGGCTAACATCAAGCAGCGTCCTCAAGAAGAATATAAGTATTTTTATTTGCTTTTTGGTTTTTTTGAGATTAACTAGAAAAATATCTGTATTGGTTTTGACTAAGATCAGCCAGAAAATCTCAGCGCAGGGTTTGATTGTGTAAGCCCAATTGAAAACACAATTGTATAGGTTTTAAGGTGAACCTGAGAAAATCTTATTTCATAATGAACGTCAATATCACGTGGGTTGTGATTATTGGAGTGGAGTAGGTGTGGTTGTTTGAGAATAGTTGGTGTACACGTCGAACCACTATAACTCTTGGTGTTTGAGGTGGATGATGATGTATGTGATGGATGTGTGCTGAATGTTTATAATCCTTTCTTTCATGTACATGTGGTGAATGTGTGTAATAGATAGCTTCCATTATTTGCCTCTTGTTTTAGCTTGCGATCTTGATCCTTACTACATTCAAGAAATAAGGTTTTCCTACCATAAACATTTATTTTTGGTGTAAGGTTTCCTTTGAACAAAGGTATGAATTAATTTCTCAACACTATTACGATTGAGATCTGCGATTGATTCAGTTATTTATTATTTCAGTTTAACAATTTTTTTATTTTGGTATAGTCCTATTCACCCCCCCCCCCCCCCCCCCCCCGGCCCTGGACTGAGAGCTCACCCTTTTCAAATGCAAATCAAGAGAGGAAACTGTTTCCTTTTGCCATGGTCCACCATAGTTTTATATTGTTCTGAAAGTTGGGCATGTGAGGTTTCTTAGGGTGTCGCATCACGTGGACCGTTCAGATTCTGCGCCTAATACATGTGTGCAAAGCTGCTCATGGGTGCTCATATAAGAAGGTGCGCATGTGAGAATTTATGCGTGTGTGTGCACTCACACACATATATAGAGGAACGCACTAGTTCTCACGAGAACTTTTTCGGAACTCATCACACATGAGGTGGGCCCATAATCTGAATCGTCCATGTGATGCAGCACCCCACGAAATCCCTAGGGCCCTACTTTCACTCAAATTCAAAACTTTGGTGGGCCATGGAAAAAGGAAACAATTTCCTCTCTCTCTCTCTCTCTCTCTCTCTCTCTCTCTCTCTCTCTCTCCTCTCTCTCTCTGTCATGGCCCACTAAAGTTTTGGATAAAGGTAAAAGTTGGGCCCAGGGGTTTCATGGGATGCGACATCACATGGACAGTCTAAATTTTGGGCCCACATCACGTGTGATGAGTTCCGAAAAAGTTCTCACGAGCTCTTGTGAGAACTAGTTATGGGGCTGCTAGATTTCGGCCCATGACAAGTGCGCAAAGGCTCACACAAGTGAGCAGGCCTCTCTCTCTCTCTCTTCTCTCTCTCTATATATATATCTATATATATATTAATATATTATATATATATATATATATATATATATATATATATTATATAGTCGAATGCTCACCTGCCCACCAGTTCGCACAGAACTCATGCGAATTTTTTTGAGAAACCATCATACGTGATTTGACTCCAAAATCTGAACGGTCCACGTAAAGCAGCACCTCGGCCTAATTTTTACTTTGATCCGAAACTTTGGGGAGCCATGAAAAATGAAAATAGTTTCTTCCCTTGATTTGCATTTCTCTTTTCTGTAGCCCACCATAATTTTAGATCAGGGTGAAAATATGTTCCTTGGGGTTTCATGGGATTCTGCATCACATGGACAATTTAGATTAGATGCCCATGACATGTGTACAAAGGTGCGCACGTGCATAGGTGTGCAAGTGAGCATGACTCTCTCTCTCTCTCTCTCTCTCTCTCTCTCTCTCTCTCTGTAACGCCCCGAGTTTTCAGGACCCGAGTACACGACCCGTTTCCTAAAAACTCGAGTGTTAACCTATAAAGAGCCAAAGTCTACATATATATATTTTTTTCATCAGAGTAAGCAGATGAGCGTAGAATGGACAAATTATGCGTAATGGAAAATTTTATTTACATTTGCAATATACAAGAAGCTGCCCATAATGACTTATACAAACCAATGCCCCCATTCTCACAATTACAAAATGAAATAATGTTACATTGAAATAAAGTAAATTACAACACTCTTGGGATGTGAAATCCTATAGCAACCCTATGAACAACATCAGCTTGCTCTACACTTGCATCAATTGTAACGGTTTGATACCGTCAATGGCTATCGCAATGAAGAGCACCCTCCAAGATTGCACACTCATCATTCATAATCAATATAAAACGCCAATCATAAATTTAGATATATTAAACAGAGCAATTTATAATCATGAGCATGCCTATAAAAATTAAGTCAACTAATACAATCTCATTATAAGCAAGATATAATAGCAGTCACAATGCAAGGAAACATGTTCAGATAACCAAACAATCAAACATACGATTTTCTATTGCGCCCGAAATCACATTCTACGTGAACTCCGCGAGATGGCTAGAAATCGATAAGCGAACTTCGGCTCCACCCGAAAATCATGGTATAAGTAGAATTCGCAAGGCAAATAGAAAATCACCCCTTAAACCCCCACTTCACCCGGGAATCATGTCGTACGTGAACTCCGCAAGATGGCTAGAAAATCGATACGCGAACTTTGGTTCCACCCGAAAATCATGGTACGAATGAACACCGCAGATGAAGAGACAAACAACATACAAACTCTAGACCACCCGAAACCATGTCGTACATGAACTCCACAAGATGGCTAGAAAATCAATAAGTGAACTTCGTCTCCACCTAGAAATCATGGTACAACTGAACTCCGCAAGATGGCTAGGAAACAACAGGGTATGCAAACATAATCAACATGCCAAAAAGGGCACCAATAGGCATCAAAGCCATGAGAGCAAATATACAATCCAAGTCACATAGGCGACATGCGGTCCAAGCCACATAGGCAAATGTGTGATTCAAGCCGTGTAAGGCAAATGTGGACCGCAAGATCATAAGTCCAAGGTAAGTTCCATTCAATTCATCATTCAAGCATAAGTGGTAGCATATAAATAAATTAACACATATACGATAAAGGATAGCATGTTATCGTCGAACCATTCATGCCTACTATAATTTAAAAGAAACCTTTATCGTCCAACACATGAATTACTATACAACAAGTTAGCATATTCAATAGTAAAGTGAGTAACTCAGTTAAGGGAATCATGCCATCATCTATATCTAGATTGATGAAATCAAGTGGGAAACTCAAAGAGTGAGTCCTCACCTTATGACTTAGTTCGCGTTACTAGATGGTGTATGTGCTTCTTAGGATTAGGTCCTACTCAACTGAAATCGCAAGAGGTCGGCTCGATCTTACATGGGCTATCTTGATTTTTGCCTAGCGTTTAAATATGACAAATTTAAGAGATATGTAAGGTTCCTACATATTCAAATAAAATTTAGAATTAAATACTTTCAACTATCATGACTTTAGAATTTAAAGTATGGGGATGCTACTTACCTATTCCACTGAGTCAACCCAACTCAGACTCGGGCCCAAGTGCCACGCAGCACCAACTAAGTCAACAGGCCCCGTGTGTTAACCAATGAGTCAGGGTAGCTGCGAGCAGTGTTCGAGTTGGCGGTATCGCTACAAGTTTCGCTGGCCGGAGATAACGATATAATATCGTTATCGCCGATAATATCGCCAATAATCGAAAATGCAGGGAAAAAGGGGGAAATATGGGGAAAATGGTGGAATTTTTCAGTGAAACTTCAGGACATGCCTAAATACACATATTTACATATTCAAGAATGAAAATTTTGTAAAAAGAATGCTTTAAATTAGAAGTTTCCATTTAATGGGGGCCAAAAAAGTATACGTTGTCGTAAGAAATCACTCAAATAGTAACCAAAATTAGTTTATATAATACAAATGCAAGCTTACAACAATTAAGACATGCAAAAGTAAATGAATTTAAAAAAATACACATTTCTGCCCATGTTTCATCCCCACATAGAGTGACGAGGTGGCTCGTAATCATTGTCCGGATCCCGTAGAATTGAGAGTAGTACTGCTGCCCAACATATTGGTAGTACTGTTCCCTGGTCATCCTCTGCTCGTACCAATTGAGGAACTCTCTTATGTACCTCTGATAGTCATCCTCCCCAAACTGTACGAGTACGCCCAAACGTGAGAATTGCGTAACATACATCGATGGCATTTCCTGAGCAAGATATTGAGGGAACAGATCAAGTCTAACCCCGACTCCTTGATAGTATTACTGTCAGTCATACGGGTACCCCGAATATCCTCCTGTCAAAGGGTCATGACTCGAAGAACTATCTTCCGGCTGCCTATACCCATGGGTAGAAGAGCGTGACTGAATGTCAGAGCTATCATGGCCATACCCGTGATATCCCCCATGAGCATCAGGTGGGACAGAAGTGGAGCTCCCCTGATCTAAACTTATGTCCATAGATGACAAGCTGTGTGTGAGAGCATCAGCCGCGGCGCGTCCGGCTTTTTCTTCGAACGACGCTCGAACATATATCTGGGCTCTGATGCTCTTGCCCTGGATGGTGGACAAGATTCATGATCCTCGTCCTGAGTGGCATGGTTAAAGCTCTGCTCCTCAGTGAACTGGCCAACGGATTGTTAGCTCTGAGCCGTCGTGTACCCCTCAGCACTGCCACCCCCACCCCCACTAGTACCACCTATACTAGTGTCAGTGCCTCCGTCCCCTCCCTCATCACCGTCGTTGTCGTCGTCGTCCCCAGGACTAGTGTCAAGTGGGAGTTGAGTCTCATCATTATCATCACTCACTATGACTTGATGATGAGAAGGGGGCTGTGAAGATGCTTCCTCACCCTCATTGGAACGTGCTGAATGCCTCACCAAAGGATCAAAGGAGTCTGTATCCGCCTTCTGTTCCTCTACTACTTGATCGACATTGATACCCAGAGCCTCTGTTCCCTCAGCTACCTAGGAGCAAGGCCTCCCTCCGCATCATCTAAATCAGCTGATTTGACCCACTCATAAAGTGGGTCCTCATCATCATCACCTATCTGTGCCATGTTACCTATAGACAACAGGTCTAACGGGTCTTAATTTTCCTCCATGTCTCGGTCTACCCGCAACTGCCTCTCTCTTAACTTTATATTGTAATGGCAGTAAATGAGCTTTTGCAGCTTCTCATATGCTAGTTTGTTCCTCTTGCTGGTGTGTATGAGTGACCATGTCTCCAATTCCTCTCACACGGTGAGGAGGATACAGTCTGTGCGAGAACACGGACTGCCAATAACTGCAATGCGGGCGTGTCGACTCCGTACATCACCCACCACTCACCTATATATCCATGAGGAGCTTGTTTTAGTTTGAAGTTTAAATGAAAAATGCAATTACTTAATTATGTTAACATACTCACACGGCATCATCGTTTCAGTCGATGCTTTTGCTAGTGCGGATGAGAACGTACGCCTCGCATCCCTAAACCGCAACAACTGTAAACACGGATTCACAGGTCAATATTTTTAATCACCCATTTTCTAAAGGCTATAAGGAAGAAATTTTATTACATTACCTGGTTACCAAAATCTGCTTGCGCTATTGATTCTGGGAACAATTGTTCGAACGCCTCGTGAACAGCCAATGTTAAATCTTAATTCTCATGGAGCCGACGTTTATAATGAAATTTGGGATTCAGGTAGTATGCTGAAACCCAAATATTAGTTACTTAGTTGTATTAACATGCAAACAGAAGTGATGCTTAAAGTACTCAGTTGTATTAACAAACTTACCAGCTTGGTGGAGTGGATGCTCAAGAGTCTCAGTCCATCGACGATCAATGACATTGATCACCCACTGATACGAAGTGGGGATTGCAGTCATTATCCCTTATCTCATAAGCTCATACATTGACCCCATCGAAGGCCACATCTCATTATCTACGGCTCGTAGGACCTTGTACATCGAATGTAGGAAGGAAACGACGTTGTGAACTCTATCCCAGAAGGTATCGAAAAACACTATATTTGAACAAGTCTTTGCACCCTCAGTCTTCTTCTGATTCCACTCCATGTATCTCTCTGATCTGAACAAATTTCTGAGACCCACGCGGTGCCTGTATAAGTTGTCGAGTGCAATGAAGTCCGTGGCGAATCGTGTCGCGCCTGGTCTAACAATGTCCCCTCCACAACACTCACGCATTACAGCCAACAACCATGAGTGATTGTATATAAAGTTTGTCACTTTCCTGGCATCCTGGATGGTTTTCCTAACAGAATCCCTCTGGCCTATCTCCTCGAGCATTAAATCAATGCAGTGTGCCGAACAAGGGGTCCAATAGAGATTGAATTTCTTCATCAATTTCTTCCCCGCCTTAACAAACGCACTGCCATTGTCGATCATAACTTGGACAACATTCTGGGACCCAACTTCTCTAATCACTCCTTTCAAGAGAGCATATATGTATTCATGATCTTTTATTCTAGCCAATGCATCAATAGATTTGAGAAAAACTGATTGTCCTCTACAGTATACCATGAAATTGATAATGGACAATTTCGTGGGTCCTGTCCACCCATCACACATGATTGTTACCCCATACTGCTTCCAATTCGGCTTGAGTCCACGTACCCAAGCCTGCATCTCCTCGTGCTCCCGATCGAGGTAGATGCCAAGAATCTCCTGTGGCATGGGAGGCTTCACGCCGAACCCGGCACGCTGCACCTCCTTAATAATATTTTTGAAGTGAGGACTGGCTGCTGCATTTGCTGGTACATGGCTCGAGATGAACCACCTAGATATAGCGCTACCCACTTTCTCCCTGAGCCCCTTGCTCCATACATTTTTTAATCTTTTTTTATTAACGCTTGCGATGGGTGCATCTGGGACACGAGCGCTTTGCGTGCGTTATAGGCCATGCCCGCTGCCTCCCTCAAATCGTTTACTGCTCCCACCAGCCTCATGTCGGGACATCCCAAATGACGACCTACTCTCATCAATCAGTCTTCTTTGCTCCCCCTTCCACTCTGAAGCCCGAGACTCACGAATCACTTGTCTAAAATCACTCCTTTCTCGAGCCGTAACATAGTCATCGGGGTACATGATCCCCTCATCATCGTCATCATCGTGCTCGTCGATAGCACCTAGGCCCCGTCCAGTGCCTCGTAACTCCTCTCTCATATCCCTCTCCCAATCCTTTTGTTGCAGCTTGCGTGACTTCGCTTCATTCAACACTCTTCTCATCTCCTCTCTCACTGGCCTTGTTATACTTGGACAATCTTTCACATTCTTGTATCCCCCTACCAAATGTTCCTTTAGCCTAGACACTCTCCCACTTCGTATCACTTGGCCACAATAGTTGCATATGGCTCCATATTTATTCCCCTCCACCGGCAGTCCATGTTTCCACCCAATGTCCCTTGCTCCTCCTTTTCCCGATCCAGATGACATTTTACTCCCTAGTAGTATACAAATTTGCAATAATGGATAAATAAAAAAGTACATCGGCTCGTATTCAGTGTAATAAGCCCAAATCATTTGAAGGGCTAAGATGTTAAATCAAATCAAATTTTCATATAAATTACAATTAAGGAAAGAGTCTGCAAATTGCATACTGAGTAAACTTTATTGGGCCTACTATGATTTATACATACAATTTGATGGGTCCATGTAAATAAAGGGTGGACGTTTTCTCCCAACTTGTTCCCTCTGGTGTAGCCCATTTATTTAATTGATCATCCTGATTTTTGAGAATTTGATGTATTTATTCTATATCCACGTCGTTCATCTATTTTTGTATTTAATTATAGAGTACTTGAAAAAAAATGAAACAGATATAGTCTTAGGTGGACAATGCAAAAGGAAACAGTTGTGATTGTACGGTCCACCGTTAAACACTTATTAGGGGCCATAGTAGTTTTCGAAGAAGCTGATATTTTTGTTTTCACTTCATCTCTCTATGTTAACTTATGAATGATGGATCTCAAAAATACATCACTGTAGGCCCTATAAATGTTTCAACGGTGGGTGTGTGACGACTCCCACGGTTTTCTGTTGTGGGTCCACTTGAAATTTAGATCTATCATTTATCTTTTCTTTAATGCCATAAAACGACGTCTACAAATGGTTGTACGGTATGGATACAACACATTCATCATGGTGGGGTCTACAGAGCTCTTGGTGACGTTTCAGTAGCCATTTGGCACACTTGACCTGTTAGTATCTAATCCCGCGCGTAACTTTTAGGCCGTCTGGCGGTCGGTGCTATGTGGTGCCCCACCATGATGTATATGTTTCATCCATTCCATTCATCCATTTTTACAGACCATTTTAGGGATTTATATCAAAAATGATAGGAATATAAATCTCAAGTGAACCACACCACAGGAAAATAATAGTGATTGGATATCCACCATTAAAATCCTCCTAAGGATGACTGTACTATTTATTTGACATCCAATCTGTTGATTAGGTTATAAAGATCTAGATGAAGGGAAAAAACAAAGATAAGCTTGATCCAAAACTTTTATGGCCCCAAAAAGTTTTTAATGGTTGAAGTTTATTCAACACTATTTTCGATAATGTGGTCCCTTGAGACTGTTCATAACTCAGTTCTAGTATCCTTAATTAAAAGTATGTAGGAAAATAGATGGACGGCATGGATGGGAAAACGATTAATCATGGTGGGGCCACAGAGCACTGACCACAGCCAGCCTTGGCGGTGGTATAGGGGGGTAGCCAGTCCGTTTTATTTTAGCTACGGCTCTTGTCAGTAGCGAATCCACCCCCAATCGACTTTTCGTGCGTAACGCTCTTTATTGTGCTGAGTTAACTCAGTTGGCCCCGCTGGAATTTATGTGGTTTATCCACAACCTTCCATACATTTCCCATCTCATTTTAGGGTTGAGGCCCCAAAAATGAAGCTTGAATATTACAAATCTCAAGTGGACCATACCAAATGACACATTGGAAATAATGATTTCCACTGTTGAAACCTTTATATGCCCCAAAGTGATGTTTATTTTTCATCAAAATTGTTCATAAGATCAAACAAACATAGATGAAAGGAAAAAACAAATATAATCTTGATCCAAAACTTCTGTGCCCCCAAGAGTTTTTTAACGGTATAACTTCAATTTACATTGTTTCCTTTGGTGTGGTCCATTTTAGCCTTGTATATTCTTCGGTTTTGATATAAGGCCCTAAAATTATCTTGTAAAATGGATGGACAAACTGGATAAAATACATAAATCATGGTGGACCCCACAGAGTTTACACAGTACGCTTAGCGTGCTGCTATACTCAGTACGCAATCCCCTTCCATCCACGGACACGGATTTCCTGTGAAAGACTTTCGCAGGAAGCTCCTGCGCAGGGAACCCAGGTGGGACCCACTGTGATGTTTGTGAGAAATCTTACCCGTCCATCCATTTTGTGAGTTCATTTTAGGGCATCATGCCAAAAATGAACCCTTTCCAAACCTCAAGTGGGCCGAAAACGTGATAATTGAACGTCCACAGTTGAAATATTCGTTGGCCACAGAAGTTTTGAATCATGCTAATATTTGTGATTTCAGTTCATCCCAGTAGGAATGAAGTTATTAACGGTATGGATGGCATGTAAACATCACTGTCGAACCCAGGTAGGTTTCAACGGTAGGAATTTACCTAACCACATTTTCCTTTAATACGTCCCACTTGAGCTTTGGATACGGTTCATTTTTGGAATCATGTCCTGAAATGAACTCAAAAAATGGATGGAAGGGGAGGATTTCTCACAAACATCACAGTGGACCCCACCTGGGTTCCCAGCGCAGGAACTTCCTGCGAAAGGCTTTCGCAGGAAATCCATGTCCTCCATCCACCCCCCTTCCATCCTGAGCTTTGGAAACGGATTGGCTACTCCCTGCCATGCTCTATGGGCCCCACCATGAGGTATGTGTTTCATCCATGCCGTCCATCTGTTTTTATAGATAATTTTATGTTATGGAAAAAAAAAAAGATATATCCCAATCTCAATTGGACCACATTACAAGAAACAGTGTTGAATGAACTTTGACCATTAAAAACTTTTTGGGGCCATAAAGGTTTTGGAATAACCTGATCTTTGTTTTTTCCCTTAATCTGGGTCAATATGACCTAATTAACAGATTGGATGTGAAATAAACTGTAAGTGGGCCTTATGAGGATTTAAATGATGGATATCCAATTATTATTATTTTCCTGTGGTGTGGTCCACCTGAGATTTTTATCCATCTCAATTTTGGGATAAAGCCCTACAATGATCTGTAAAAATGTATGAACGGAGTGGATATATAACATCATGTTGGGGCCCACATACATACTGGATCGCACCGCAACCAACAGTTGAATTGCACATCTACCGTTGAAAAATTGTTGGGGGCCACAGAAGTTTTTTATGTGCTTCAATTTTGGGCTCGTCCCCTTGAATTAGATGGAAAAACAGATGGACGGCTTAGATAGACCACATACAATCAAAGTAGGCCCAACTGAGTTTAGTTAGTATGATAGGAGCGTACTCCTCAGTTCGCACCGGTGCATCCGTCCCCTTTTCCTCCCAAGGCGAGAGAAGCTCTCGCATTCGGAGGGTTTTTGCGAGAGGGATTTTCGCGGGGGAGGGATTTTCGCTCGGCGAAATCCGATTTCCCATGCGAGAGACATTTTCGTTCGGTACGAAATAGAATTTCCCAGTGCGAGAGGGATTTTCGCTCCAAGGAAGGAATTAAAAAAACCCTAAAGAGGGGAGAAGGCGGCGTACACATACCGGCTCTGTCGATCGAGAAGCTCCTTTTCTAGCTCCAGTTCCGACTTCCGATTAACCATGTACTCTGAATTTATTTTTTCCCCGATAATCCCGATATTTATCAGAGAAAAGAGGGAGGGGTATGTAGCTACAGTTTTCTCGTGGGGTTGGTGGCTATAGTCGAGATTCCGAAAATATCAGACAGACGCCGATAATATCTCCCGATATTTCGTCGATAATGGAGTACGAATGTGGAATTCCAATAATATCGCCCATCTCAAAAAATCACCGGCATTTCACCAATTTTTCGCCGATAACTGACAGAGAAACGAATTTAGGGGGTATCGGTGTCGCAGCGCTGGCGACACCGATATTATCGACAATTCGCCAATAATATGAACAGTGGCAGCGAGTACCCTCTCTCCTCACTTTCTTTCACTCTCCTTCTCCCTTTCTTTCTTTCTTTTCTCCTTCCTTTCACTCCCTTTCCTCCTCTACTATTTCTATCTTATATACATATATTTTTTTTTAAAAGAAATTTTGCTGGAACGTCCAGCAAAAACCTGGTCCGAGTCAACTCGGACTCAACTCGGCAGCCACAACTTGGCAGCGAGTTGACTCGACTCCCAACTCTCTTTCTCCCTTCTTCTTCCTTGCTCTCTCTCTCTCTCTCTCTCTCTCTCTCTCTCTCTCTCTCTCTCTCTCTCTCTCTCTTAAACAGCAGCCCATGGCTGCACTCGGTCCAGCAACTCAGTTGGGCCGAGACTCAACAGCTCCCTCTTCCTTCCTCTCATTCACTCTCTTTTCTTCTTCTTCTATTTTTTTTGTTTTGCTCCGTCCAGCAATCTGGACCAGACCGAGGACGAACCCTACCCAAAACTCTGTTGGCTCGGCCCGAACTCGAAGCACGGCACGGGCGTCTAGTGGCAGCGGTCAGGCACCTCAACGCAACACTTCCTCTCCCTCATTCTCTTTCTTTTCTTTTCCTTTATACTGCTTCCCTTCTCTTTTCTTTCCGTTTTTTCCTTGCTGCAGAGTCCGGCCATTTCTGGACTCTAACATCTTGGTCAGATGTGCCTAGAAACACATCAGCGACGATGGAGAAGAAGACCCCTGATAATGGAAGATTGCAAACCGTTGAGTCTTTCTCCAAAACAAAGCTTCTAGGTAGTGTGGATAGGTCTATGGGAGCTTGGAGACATGGATTTTTGAAGCTTTATGGAGGTTTGGTTGGTGGTTTCGAAATAAGTAGAAAACGGTAAATTTTTTCGGGTGGACGCAATGACAGGGAGGAAGGGTACCGTTGCTCGATTCCCTGTAAGTGTTATGATCTCATGCTCCTTTGGTTGTCAAATTTTATGTGCTAAAACATCTATCGGTGTTCTGTACTTGTATGATCATTTATTGGAATTCAAGACACCTCAAAAAGCTACATGTTGAAGCCTCAAAAAGCTACATGTTGAAGCCTACATGTTGAAGCCTCAAGAAGCTACAATGTTATGGTTCAAGATCTCAAGCATGATATGGTTCAAGATCTCAAGCCTGATATAATTCAAATTATCTACATTCGTTGAATGGTTAAAGTTCAATGTCCATACGACATGGTTCAGGTTTGAATGACCTTAGGTTGACCCTTTAAGTAGGTCACTTTGGATACATTAATCAAATATATTAAATTATACAAGGTTGGTCTATTCTACGACCAGTCCTAGCTCTTGTTCGACCAGTCCTAGCATTGGTTCGACTAGTCCAAGAAATTCCACGACCAGTCCTAAGTAGTTGAAGATTTTTCGGAATTTTGGTGCCCACGACCAGTCCTGGAGGTCCTTCGACCGGTCGTAGTGTGGCTTCGACTCGTCCACGACCAGTCGTGGAGCTACGACTTAAAGTCCAGCAACGAAATCACTAGTCCTACGACCAGTCGTAGGAATCTACGACCAGTCGTAGGTAGGTGACCCACGACCAGTCGTAGGGTACTCACGACCAGTCGTAGAACGGCTTTCAAAGATCGCGCTTATTTTTTCAAAAATCTGTTAGAGCTACGACCAGTCGTAGGTTTCTAAGACCAGTCGTAGGAGCGATTTCTGCTTCTATAAATTGAACACGAAATTCAGAGTTTTCATAACTTCAACGCTATTCAATTCAAGAAATTTTCAAGTGATCACTCTGAGATAAGTTTGTGTTTATTTTAAGCTAGATTGTGCTTATTTAATATTCCTTTTTGCTAGCTTATTTAATTTGATTTTGTTTCTATATTCCAATCTTATTTGAAAAGAGGAATTATCTTATTCCTTCTTCTTGGAATCAAAATCAAATTTAGCTACGCCCAACGAGTTAAATCTAAAATCAATTAGAACTTAGAACCTTATGAATGTGAGTATTGGAAATTGAACTTTGACATTCAAATCATCTACTCCGATTGGTTCTACCGGGCTGCTACGAAAAAGGAGAAATCCAGGTATTTTACAATTCTGTAAAATTCATTTACTTTTGGTTTTGTTTGAGGGTTAAGCCAAAAAATCTCATTGTATTGGTTGTCTGAGGAAAACCAGAAAACTCAGAAAAGAGGGGTTTTTGAATTGTGTAAGCCCAAGAGAAAAAGACACAATTGTAAAGGTTTTGGTGAACCTGTGAAAACCTATTTGTTAGTGAACGCTAATATCCCCTGTGTGAGGATATTAGGAGTGGAGTAGCTTTTGTGTGGCTATTGGAAAACAGTTGGGTGTACACACAAGCGAACCACTATAACTCTTTGACTTGTGGTTTGAATGCTTGCTTAATTTTCATATCTTTTATCATTCGATCTTGTGGAATGTACAAGTGGATGTGAATGTTGTAACTATTTACATTTCACGCAAGTGTGGGGATTGTTGTAATAATTTAGATTTACTTCTGCATTTAAATTCAATTCCTTGCTATTTCATTTACTTATATTAATATTGAGTCCTTGATCCAAAAGAGGTTCTAGAAATAAGGTTGTCCTACCATAAGCCCTTGTTGATTATGGTGTAAGGTTGTCCTTAGAACTGAATTTGCATCAATCTCTTGATATCTATTTATCAAGGTGATTTAAATTTAGCTTTGTGAATTGATTCATGTTGTAAGGCTATTGGTTTATATTATTTCCGCTGATTTTTATTTTAATTTGGCATAGTCCTATTCACCCCCCCCCCCCCCCTCTAGGACATATAGCTTGGCCTTTTCAAGTGGTATCAAAGCCTAATAGCTCATTTTGTTGCTTTTTATTTGGATTTATTTCCTGAGCTAACGATCTAAGCTATATAAAAAGATGTCAAATTTTGATAGCCTTTCAGTTACTAGACCTCCTCCCTTTGATGGCTCCAACTATGCCTATTGGAAAGCCAGAATGAGGATCTTCCTAAATCAATGGATGAAAGTGTGTGGCAAGCCACAGTAACTGAATGGAAACCTCCTATCACGGAAGTAACTGGTGTTGATGGTTCAAAATCTATGAAAATTACACCGTATTACCAATGGACCACACTTCAGAAAAATGAGAGTAGTGTTAATGCTAAAGCACTAAATGCTATCACTTGCGCACTATCACGGATGAGTTCAAAAGAATCATATCCTGTGATACTGCAAAGCAAGCTGGGATATTTTAGAAATGACACACGAAGGTACATCAATTGTCAAGAAATCTAAAGTCCAACTCCTCACAACTAAATTTGAAGAAATTCATATGGAGGAAAATGAAATGTTTATGGACTTTTACACTAGATTGAATGACATTGTGAACTCAATGTGGGGTCTTGGCGATAAGATCCCTGAAAGTAAAGTGTGTACAAAAATACTACGCTCTCTTCCTTAACGGTTCAATTCTAAGGTAACTGCAATCCAAGAACTTCGTGATACGGATAATATGAAGGTAGAGGAATTAGTTGGTTCTTTACAAACCTATGAATTAAGTTTTAAAGCTCCTAAAGGTAAGTCTATTGCTTTGAAGTCATCTAAAAGTATTATTCAAGAAAATTCAGATTCAGAAAAGTCTGAAGATGATATGGCCCTTTTGGCAAAAAAGTTTTATAAGATTTTCAAAAGTAAGAAAAGAGTCGATTTTCAAAAGGCAAATGAAAAGAAACGTTCCAAACCTAAGTCTAAAACTTGGAAATCATTAAAGATAGTCAATGCTACAACTGTCAAGAATATGGGCATTTAGCAAACAAATGTCCTAAAAAGGACAGATCCAAAAGGAAGGGTATGTTGGCTACTTGGGATGAATCGACTGATTCTGAAGCCTCTTCTGAGTCAGAAAATTCAGAAACCGAGTCGGGCAATGAACTTAAGGCCCTTATGACTCTAGCCAAGTTTACTTTTCCGATCACGATGATTCAACAAGTGAAGAAAATTTGGATAGTGATCATGAATATGATGAAGATCTTCAAGATGCTTACAATGCCTTATATAAGGAAAGTTGTTAAATTGCTGTCAAACTTAAACTTCAAAAAGAAAAGTTTTATAAACTTAAAGAATGTTTTGAAACTCTTATTTTAGAAAAATCTCAAATCAGATAGTTTTGAAAAGTCTAAGTGTGATCTAGAATTCAAAACCTCCCTAATTGAAAATTTGAAATCTGAAAATGAGAAACTTAAAAATGAAGTATCTTCTCTTCTGAGTTTGAAGGACACATGGAGATATGCCCAAGGTGATCCAAAATTAGAAAAATTATTATCCGGATCAAGAAAATGTGGCGATCGATCCGGGTTGGGCTATGATAAAAAACACATCTCCTAAACAGAAGAATACTAGTTCCAATTTTGTGAAAGGAGAGTCTTCTAACTCAAAAGGAAAAGGTACTAGTCAAGTTTTTTCTAAAAATACAAAAACTTTTCATAAATCCAAAGCAGCTATGTAAATTTCAATAGTCAGATTCGAAACCCACTAGCTGAAAAAATTATTGATTTACTTAAGGAGCTATTAAAATCTAATTCTGTAGGTCACTCTTACAACTATAAACATAAGAAGACCAATTATTCTCCTAAACCCAAAACAGTACTGAAATGGGTTCCTAAAGCTGTCTGTTTGGTTGCTCACACTGCTTTTAAAGCTACAAGCCATTCGAAATGGTATCTAGACAGTGGATGCTCCAGACATATGACAGGCGACAAAGCACTATTCACCGATCTTAAAGATATGACTGATGGGTCAGTCACATTTGGTGATGGAAGCAACTGCAAGATAATTGGCAAAGGTACGGTCCAACTCTATAACCTTCCCTTATTTGAAAATGTTTTATATGTTGAGGTTTTAAAACACAACCTGTTGAGCATATCTCAAATATGCGATAACAACCATAATGTTAAATTTTCTAATCAAGGTTGTGAAATAATAAATGAAAAGGGTTCTGTAATATTAACTGGTCACAGAACTTCTGAAAACTGCTACATAGTAAGCGATAGAAGCTCATCTAAATAAACGTGTTACATGGTCCATACCGATGAGACAGAATTATGGCATAAACGCCTTGGACATGTACACTATCGAAATTTATACAGATTGAGCAAAGGTGAACTAATTAGAGGTCTACCTAAGATGCAAAAAGTAGACAAGATTTGTGGTGAATGCCAGTATGGTAAACAAACTAGGAGCTCTCACAAAAAGGTGAACTCCAATACCACCACAAGACCACTCGAGCTTCTCCACATGGATCTTATAGGACCAACAAGAACGGAAAGTCGAGGTGGCAAAAATACATCTTAGTTATTGTAGATGATTATACAAGATTCACTTGGGTTTCATTCTTGAGAGACAAATCAGAAACCCTTGATGAAGTGAAAAAGATTATAAAACGGATTCAAACTGAAAAAAGTTCTCAAGTCAACAAGATCCGTAGTGATCATGGATCCGAATTCGAAAATAGCGGTTTTGAGAAATCTGTAGCGATCAGGGAATATCGCATGAATTTTCTGCACCTAAAACTCCTCAACAAAATGGAATTGTCGAGAGGAAGAATAGAGTGCTTCAAGAAATGGGAAATGTTATGTTAAATAGCATGAAGCTCCCTAGAATCTATGGGCTGAAGCAGTGAATACAGCCTGCTACATTATTAACCGTGTTTATATCTGTAAATAATAATAAAACGGCTTATGAAATGTGGTTTGAGAAAAAGCCTTCTGTCAAATACTTTCGAGTTTTTGGTAGTAAGTGTTATATTTGTGTGTGACCGTGAAAATTTGGGAAAATTCGACACTAAAAGTGATGAAGGGATCTTTTTAGGGTATTCTTTAAACAGTCGTGCATATCGTGTTCTGAACAACAGGACCGGTGTGATTCTAGAGTCAATAAATGTTGTGATTGACAATCTTTTGAATACACCCATTCCTAGTTCGGATAATGATGAAGTGCTTATACTTGAAAAACAAGAAACTTCATCAAGTGAACCTAATTCTGAATTAAGGACTGTTAAAGATCATCCAACTTCTCAAATACTTGGAAACCCTCTCACTGGTGTGCGCACTCGTAGACAATTAGAGGACATATATAATACGTATGCTTTACATCCCAGATTGAACCGGTTAACGTAAAAGAAGCACTTTCGGATGAAAACTGGATTCTTGCGATGCAAGAAGAACTTAATCAGTTTGTCAGAAATGATGTTTGGTATCTTGTTCCTAGACCTAAAGATAAACATATTATTGGAACAAAATGGATTTTCAAAAACAAATCTGATGAACTTGGAAATATCATTCGAAATAAAGCAAGACTAGTTGTACAGGGATATACGCAAATTGAAGGTATTGACTATAATGAGACATTTGCCCCTGTAGCTCGTCTTGAATCAATCAGACTTTTTATCTCCATTGCATGTTTTAGAAAGATTAAAATTTATCAAATGGATGTAAAGAGCGCCTTTTTGAATGGTGATTTACATGAAGAGGTATATGTTGAACAACCAACAGGGTTTGAAGATCCTAAATTTACTGATCATGTGTATCGTCTTAAGAAGGCTCTCTATGGTCTGAAACAAGCTCCCAGAGCATGGTACGAAAAATTGACTAAGTTTTTACTAAGTCATAATTTTCAGATGGGATGTGTTTGAAAAGGCCAAGCTATATGTCCTAGAGGGGGGGGTGAATAGGACTATGCCAAATTAAATTAAAATCAGCGGAAATAAAATAAACCAATAGCCTTACAACATGAATCAACTCACAAAGCTAAATAATTAAATCACTTGATAAATAGATATCGAGAGATTGATGCAAATTCAGTTCTAAGGACAACCTTACACCATAATCAACAAGGGTATGGTAGGACAACCTTATTTCTAGAACCTCTTTTGGATCAAGGACTCAATATTAATATAAGTAAATGAAATAACAAGGAATTGAATTTAAATGCAGAAGTAAGATCTAAATATTACAACAATCCCCACACTTGCTTGAAATGTAAATAGTTACAACATTCACATCCACTTGTACATTCCACACAATCGAATGATAAAAGATATGAAAATTAAGCAAGCATTCAAACCACAAGTCAAAGAGTTATAGTGGTTCGCTTGTGTGTACACCAACTGTTTTCCAACAGCCACCAAAAAGCTACTCCACTCCTAATATCCTCACATAGGGGATATTAGCGTTCACTAACAAATAGGTTTTCACAGGTTCACCAAAAACCTTTACAATTGTGTCTTTTTCACTTGGGCTTACACAATTCAAAAACCCTCTTTTCTGAGTTTTCTGGTTTTCCTCAGACAACCAATACAATGAGAATTTTTCTGGCTCAACCTCAAACAACCAGTACAATGAGATTTTTCTGGCTTAACCTCAAACAAAAACCAAAGTAAATGAATTTTACAGAATTGTAAAATACCTGGATTTCTCCTTTTTCGTAGCAGCCCAGTAGAACTAATCGGAGTAGATGATTTGAATGTCAAAGTTCAATTTCCAATACTCACATTCATAAGGTTCTAAGTTCTAATTGATTTTAGATTTAACTCGTTGGGCGTAGCTAAATTTGATTTTGATTCCAAGAAGAAGGAATAAGATAATTCCTCTTTTCAAATAAGATTGGAATATAGAAACAAAATCAAATTAAATAAGCTAGCAAAAAGGAATATTAAATAAGCACAATCTAGCTTAAAATAAACACAAATTATCTCAGAGTGATCACTTGAAAATTCTTGAAACGTATGAAAGTTGAAGTTATGAAAACTCTGAATTTTCGTGTTCATGTTTAAAGAAGCAGAAATCGCTCCTACGACTGGTCTTAGAAACCTACGACTGGTCGTAGCTCTAACAGATTTTTGAAAAAATAAGCGCGATCTTTGAAAGCCGTTCTACGACTGGTCGTGAGTACCCTACGACTGGTTGTGGGTCACCTACGACTGGTCGTAGATCCCTACGACTGGTCGTAGGACCAGTGATTTCGTTGCTGGACTTTAAGTCATAGCTCCACGACTGGTCGTGGACGAGTCGAAGCCACACCTATGACCGGTCGAAGGACCTCCAGGACTGGTTGTGGGCGTACCAAAAATTCCAAAAAATCTTCAACTACTTAGGACTGGTCGTGGAATTTCTTGGACTAGTCGAACCAATGCTAGGACTGGTCGAACAAGAGCTAGGATGGTCGTAGAATAGACCAACCTTATGTAATTTAAATATTTGATTAATGTATCCAAAGTGACCTACTTAAAGGGTTAACCTAAGGTCATTCAAACCTGAACCATGTCGTATGGACATTGAACTTCAACATTCAACGAATGTAGATAATTTGAATTTATCAGGTTTGAGATCTTGAACCATATCATGCTTGAGATCTTCATCAACATAGAACTACTTCATGCGTTGTTTCTTTAGATTTGAACTTCAACATTGTAGCTTCTTGAGGCTTCAACATGTAGGCTTCAACATGTAGGCTTCAACATGTAGGCTTTTTGAGGCTTCAACATGTAGCTTTTTGAGGTGTCTTGAATTCCAATAAATGATCATACGAGTACAGAACACCGATAGATGTTTTGGCACACAAAATTTGACAACCAAAGGAGAATGAGATCATAACACTTACAGTGTTGATAAGACACTCTTTGTTAAGAAGTATAACGATGATATTCTAATGGTTCAAATATATGTTGACGATATTATTTATGGATCAACCTGTACTAATATGACTGTTGAGTTTGCAGATTTGATGAAGTCTAAATTCAAAATGAGCATGGTTGGTGAATTAAACTATTTCCTAGGGTTGCAAGTAAAACAACAACCTAATGGAATTTTTATCTCTCAAACCAAATATGCTCAGGGCTTAATCAAGAAATTTGGATTTGAGAAAGGTAAAAATTTTGATACTCCTATGAGTACAACTTTGAGACTCTCAAAAGACTCTGCAGGTAATGATGTGGATCCTAAATTATATCGTAGTTTGATTGGTAGTTTACTTTATCTGACTGCTAGTAGACCAGATATAGCCTTGAGTGTTGGTATTTGTGCTCGTTATCAATCAAATCCTAAAGAATCTCACTTAACTGCTGTTAAGCGGATTATGCGATATGTCGCAAGTTCTACTAAACTTGGTCTCTGGTATCCACATGAAACTAATGTTCAATTAGCCGGGTATGCAGATGCTGACTGGGCTGGAAACATTGATGATAGGAAATCAACCAGTGGTGGTTGTTTCTACATTGGAAATTGTCTTGTTTCTTGGTTTAGTAAGAAGCAAAGTTCTATATCGCTATCAACAGCTGAGGCTGAATACATTGCTGCTGGAAATGCATGTACTCAACTTGTTGGATGATGAAACGAATGTTGAGCGATTATGGAATTACTCAGGATTCTATGATTTTATTTTGCGATAATTCCAGTGCAATAAATATCTCTAAAAATCCAGTTCAGCATTCACGTACTAAGCATATTGATATTAGATTTCATTACATTCGTGAATTAGTGGAAGAAAAGGTAATATGTTTGGATTACATTCCAACCGAGACTCAACTTCTTGCTGACATTTTCACTAAACCGCTCGACAAAAAAGCAGGTTTAATAAATTAAAGTTTGATCTCGGTATGTGCAATTTAAATTGAATTTGCATAATTTGGTGTATCATAATGTACATAAGTTTGATGATTTATTTGCTTAAATTTGAATTTATTGAAAAAAAAAAATTTGCAAATTTTGAGTCGTACTCGACCAGTCGTGAGTGTACATGACCGGTCGTGCTACGACCGGTGAACACGTACACGACCGGTCGTGAAACTCGGGATTTCACTTTAATTTGGGATTTTGACTCTTCTTCCTCATTTCTTTTTTTCCCACCAACGGCTCTAGCTACGACCGGTCAAACCCACCTTCTAGTTCTTCAAGGTTAGTGGTTCCTTTGCATTTTATTATAGATTCTTGATATTAGTGTTTCAAATCACTCTCTTGTTGAATCTATTGGGTCGTTCATTGCAAGATTGGGGTTTTATTTTGAAAAATCTGATCTATTAAAACCTCATCTCTTCTATCTTGCATCTTGTTGTTTATTGAATCCTCCATTAAAAATGGATGCTAGAGGTAAAAAGAAAACTACTAGAGGTCCCTCTTCTTCTAGATCAACTTCTATTGTACAACGTCATCTTCGGTCTCCCGAAAATGATCCTCCAAATGTTCGGGATTTGCGTATGCGAAATATTATTGTTGAGCGTCCTGTGAATGTTAATCACATTGCTTCATTTGGTATCCCTCCTCTGTTGGAATCTGTGGGATGGGATAACATCTTGCATTGGGGTGGACTTGCATACCAGTCCATTGCCCAATCCATGTTTGCATGTATCTGTGATTTCTCTCTTGAGAATTTAATTTTTAAAGTTGATACTCAAGAAGGATTGTTTGTAGTAGATCGACATTTGATTGCTGATATTATGGAAATACCTGTCAATGATGAGAGCATTCCAATTGGTATTTTACATGACAGTCTCTCTGAATCTGAACGTAGAATGCTTACTAGAGATTTATGTAATTTGGATGTTCATTGGACTCATAAAGGTCATGTACTTCCCTCAAGATTTTTGTTACCCAGACACAGAGTACTACATAGGATTTTTATCTCTAATCTTTATCCTCGTGCTGGCAATAAAACCGAACTCACTGCTTTTATGGTTCGTGTTTTGCATTCTGTCATTTCTGGTGCAAAAATTTGTTTACCTTCTTTAATTTGTCATTCCATTATTCTGTCTCATCAACATCCTGGACATAGTGATATACCCTTTGGTTATTTGTTGACTATGCTGGCAAATCATATGCTCGTTGCTATGCCTATTAGAGAAAAACCCATCCATCATCTCCCTTTTAATAATTCAAATCTTAACAAGATGACTTTAGAATTGGCTGATGGCCAAGTGGATGCTGGTGGCGGTGGTGCTGAAGCAAGAGATGCTGGTCAAGCTAGTGATCCTACTGAAGACGTGAATATGGATGATTTGTTTGAAGAACTTGAGTCAGACTCGGCTGATGATCCTGATTTTCAGCCCTCTGATTTTGATGAGAGATTGAATTCCCTTCAAGAGCAAGTGGCTCAAATTCGTGTTACTCAAGATACGCAATTCTCTTATCTACGCAAATATATGAGGCGTATTGCTAAGGGTTTACACAAAATTGATCCTTCTGATCCTACTCCATCCTCTGGTTCTGACTGAATGTTTTACTAAGTCTGTAATATTTTTTTTTAACTTTACATACTCACTGACTTTTTGAATTTTGCACTAAAACTCTCTTGAATCTATATTTTAACTGCTATATTCATTTTTATTGCTGCCCTTCTTCCTTTGTCATTTTGTGACAAAAATGGGGAGAAGTTTTGGGAGATGTGCTTCTATTATCTATTACTCAGGGGAGTTAAGCTTCTCAGGGGTAGTTATGAGAATGATGTGATGCTAGTTATTTCTTATCATATATATCTGTGCATGCTTCTCTATTGTTGAACTTGTTGTGAAAATGTAGTGAGTACTTTACTTCGTTTCAAATTGAAGTATTATTATTTGGGTGTTTTGTCACAAATTTGACAAAGGGGGAGATTGTAAGTGTTATGATCTCATGCTCCTTTGGTTGTCAAATTTTGTGTGCCAAAACATCTATCGGTGTTCTGTACTTGTATGATCATTTATTGGAATTCAAGACACCTCAAAAAGCTACATGTTGAAGCCTCAAGAAGCTACATGTTGAAGCCTCAAGAACTACATGTTGAAGCCTCAAGAAGCTACAGTGTTGAAGTTCAAATCTAAAGAAACAACGCATGAAGTAGTTCTATGTTAATGAAGATCTCAAGCATGATATGGTTCAAGATCTCAAGCATGATATGGTTCAAGATCTCAAGCCTGATATAATTCAAATTATCTACATTCGTTGAATGGTTAAAGTTCAATGTCCATACGACATGGTTCAGGTTTGAATGACCTTAGGTTGACCCTTTAAGTAGGTCACTTTGGATACATTAATCAAATATTTAAATTACACAAGGTTGGTCTATTCTACGACCAGTCCTAGCTCTTGTTCGACCAGTCCTAGCATTGGTTCGACTAGTCCAAGAAATTCCACGACCAGTCCTAAGTAGTTGAAGATTTTTCGGAATTTTTGGTACGCCCACGACCAGTCCTGGAGGTCCTTCGACCGGTCGTAGGTGTGGCTTCGACTCATCCAAGACCAGTCGTGGAGCTACGACTTAAAGTCCAGCAACGAAATCACTGGTCCTACGACCAGTCGTAGGGATTCTACGACCAGTCGTAGGTGACCCACGACGACAGTCGTAGGGTACTCACGACCAGTCGTAGAACGACTTTCAAAGATCACGCTTTTTTTTTCAAAAATCTGTTAGAGCTACGACCAGTCGTAGGTTTCTAAGACCAGTCGTAGGAGCGATTTCTGCTTCTATAAATTGAACACGAAATTCAGAGTTTTCATAACTTCAACGCTATTCAATTCAAGAAATTTTCAAGTGATCACTCTGAGATAAGTTTGTGTTTATTTTAAGCTAGATTGTGCTTATTTAATATTCCTTTTTGCTAGCTTATTTAATTTGATTTTGTTTCTATATTCCAATCTTATTTGAAAAGAGGAATTATCTTATTCCTTCTTCTTGGAATCAAAATCAAATTTAGCTACGCCCAACGAGTTAAATCTAAAATCAATTAGAACTTAGAACCTTATGAATGTGAGTATTGGAAATTGAACTTTGACATTCAAATCATCTACTCCGATTGGTTCTACCGGGCTGCTACGAAAAAGGAGAAATTCAGGTATTTTACAATTCTGTAAAATTCATTTACTTTTGGTTTTGTTTGAGGTTGAGCCAGAAAAATCTCATTGTATTGGTTGTCTGAGGAAAACCAGAAAACTCAGAATAGAGGGGTTTTTGAATTGTGTAAGCCCAAGTGAAAAAGACACAATTGTAAAGGTTTTTGGTGAACCTGTGAAAACCTATTTGTTAGTGAACGCTAATATCCCCTGTGTGAGGATATTAGGAGTGGAGTAGCTTTTTGTGTGGCTGTTGGAAAACAGTTGGTGTACACACAAGCGAACCACTATAACTCTTTGACTTGTGGTTTGAATGCTTGCTTAATTTTCATATCTTTTATCATTCGATTGTGTGGAATGTACAAGTGGATGTGAATGTTGTAACTATTTACATTTCAAGCAAGTGTGGGGATTGTTGTAATAATTTAGATCTTACTTCTGTATTTAAATTCAATTCCTTACTATTCATTTACTTATATTAATATTGAGTCCTTGATCCAAAAGAGGTTCTAGAAATAAGGTTGTCCTACCATAAGCCCTTATTGATTATGGTGTAAGGTTGTCCTTAGAACTGAATTTGAATCAATCTCTCGATATCTATTTATCAAGGTGATTTAAATTTAGCTTTGAGAATTGATTCAAGTTGTAAGGTTATTGGTTTATTATATTTCCGCTGATTTTTATTTTAATTTGGCATAGTCCTATTCACCCCCCCCCCCCCCCTCTAGGACATATAGCTTGGCCTTTTCAAAACCTGAACCATAACCCATTCTCAAATCCAAAACTTATAACCTAAACCCGAACCCATTCTCAAATCCAAGAACCTATAATTAACCTAAACCTATAACCTATAACCTAAATCAAAACATATAACCTAAACCAAAACCAAAACCTATAACCTAAACCCAAACCCATTCTCAAATCCCAAAACCTATAACATAAACCTAAACCTTAACCTAATCCTATATAACCTATAACTTAACCTAAACCTATACTTATAACCTAAAACTATTCCCAAATCCCAAAACATATAACCTAAACCTAACCTTTCCCTAAGGGGTCATTATCAATACAATTTATCTCAGACTAACCTATAACCTAAACTCAACTCCCTAAAGCTAAACCTACACCTAATCCTAATCTCAACTCCCTAACCTAAACCTAAACCTAAAGTTGAAAACTCAAACTTAAACCCAATCCCGAACCTGAACCCGATGTCCTAAACCTAAACCATAACCCATTCTCAATTCCCTAAAGCTAAACCCTATAACCTAAACCTAAACCTAAACCTATTAGCTTTCCTTAAACCTTTAACCTAAACCTAAACTTAAAACCTAAATGTATCTCAAATCCTTAAATCCAAACCTACACCTAATGCTAATCTCAACTTGAAAACCCAAACTTAAACCCGATCCCGAACCCGATTTCCTAAACCTAAACCTTAACCTTCTAATCAAGTTCCCAAAAGCTATAACCTATAACCTAAACCTAAACCTAAACCTAAACCTAAACCTAAACCTAAACCTTAACCTAACCTAAACATAAACCTATAACCTTAACCTAAACCAAAACCTATAACCTAAACCTTAACATATAACCTATAACCTAAACTTAATTATAACCTATATCCTAACCTTAACCTAAACCTAAACCAAAACCTATAATCATATGGTGAGACCATTTCTTTTGTGTCAATTTCATTCTTCTTTGAGTTTTTTTTTTTTTTTTTTTTAATTCATTAATGAAAAAAAAATGGTTATACATGATGCATCTCTTTCACTTTGTCTTTCTTTTCCCCAATGGGCATTCTAATTTATGAATGACATGACTGTTTGTAGGATGATGGAATATACGAAGCTGTTGAAATTTCATGATGAAGTCGAGCACATTTCTCTAATGAAGCCAAAGTTTGTATTTTCAACATTATTGTAATTGTAAATGTAATTGATTGAATGAATTGGATTGTAATTGATTGTAATTGTAATTGATTGAATGAATTGGATTGTAATTGATTGTAATTGTAATTGATTGAATGAATTGGATTGTAATTGATTGTAATTGTAATTGATTGAATGAAGGTTGTAATTGTAATTGATTGAATGAAGGATTGTAATTGAATGAATGAATGATTGTAATTGAATGAATGAATGATTGTACAGGTGGTAATTGAATGAACAAATGATTATATGTAATTTTTTAATGTACAAAATAACTACGGATATTGACCGTAGCCACTAATCTGACAGGTGTAGCCTTTATTAAATTTGGCATATTGCTACGGACTTTTAGCTACAAATAACATCCGTAGCTATTTTAAGTTTTCGCTATAGATATAATTGCTATGGATTAAATCCGTAGCCATAGGTTCCAGACCTATTGTTACGGCACCTACGACTACGGTCGTGCTACGGACTAAAACCGTAGCCATAAGTCTATGGCTACGGATATTATCCGTAGCTTTTGCTTGTTTTTTGGTAGTTATTGCTACAGATTATATCCGTAACTGTTGGTACCTATAGCTACGGATTAAATTCGTAGCTATACGTTCCAGACCTATTGTTACAGCACCTACGACTACGGTCGTGCTACGGACTAAAATCGTAGCCATTGGTCTATAGCTACGGATTTAATCCGTAGCCTTTGCCCGTTTTTCTGGTAGTGGCTGGGAGGCTCCCCTTATTCCCAATTGTATTTTCAGTCTTAAGTCCTTGTAGTATTTTGTTAAGGTCTTGCAAGACTTGTAGCATACCCTGATTGAAATGATCTTACTTTTCAAAATGTTTTAAAATCGGATCCTCTTGAGGTTTCTCTTGTTGTTGTAAAGTTTGATTAAAGAAACCTTGAGGGGTAGCAGTTTGTCCATTCCTCCAACTAAAATTTGGATGATTTTTCCAACCAGGATTGTACGTATTAGAGGTAGGTCCATTGAAAGGTCTTTGATAGTTATTTACGGCATTGGCTTGTTCATTCAATACTCCTCGAAAGGCAGGTATTGTGGGACAATTTTCAATTGTGTGAATGTTGTAATCACAGATGCCGCAAACAATTTCATTAACCTTATCCTTCTTTCCTTCCATGGCCTCAAATTTTCTTATGAGATTAGTCACTTTATAATTGAGATCATCCTCTTCTTTCAGGAGATAAAATCCACCTTTCTCCTTAGATTGAGTCAGCCTAGACGTGGTGTTCGAATTTAGGTAATGGTCTCATGATTGTGTTTTTTCAGCAAGTCTATCGAGGTAATCCCATACCTCATCGACATCTTTATTCATGAATTCTCCATTACACATTGTCTCGACCAATTGGCGCATGGAAGATGTCAGTCCATCATAGAAAAAAATTGTAATGAGCCACATTTCAAAGCCGTGTTATGGGCATGAACTAACAAGATCCTTGAACCTTTCCCAACATTCGAAGAATGTTTCATCCTCCTTTTGGGCGAAGTTCATGATTGCTTTTCTAAGGATAATGTTTTATGATGTGGAAAAATTTTCTTTACGAATTCCCTCTGCATATCATTCCATGTGCCAATGGATCTAGGACGTAGTGAATGTAACCACGTCTTAACCTTCTCCTTCAAGGAAAAGAGAAAGAGTTTCAGCCTGACTGTATCCTCAGATACATTAGAAAAGTATAAAGTGGTTATGATCTCATCGAACTCTTTCAGATGTAAGTATAGACTTTCTGATTCAAGCCCATGGAATTTAGGAAGGAGTTGGATAACCCCTGTCTTGATGTTCATATGTCCTGTATTTTCAGGAAAAATCATGCATGAGGGCGTACTCACCCCCGCCAGTTGTAAATAATCTCGTAAAGTATGAGGTGAGGGTGCTTGATGCACCTCATTCTCATCCTGAATGTCCTCCACCCTAGGTGGGGGTAGTGTTTCCGGTTGATTTGCAATCATTACTTAAATTAACTTTGGAGACTTCGAGCGTTGTCGAGTCCTGCGATGGACAGTCAACTCCTCAACTAATCCTCCTTCAGTCAAGAGATGTCGAGTGTTATCATGAACCCATTTGGGTATAAAACACTCGCAGCCCTCAATTTAGATTCTAAACCTAGACCTAAAAGGAAGAATAAAAAGAATTCTAAAAATAAAGAGGAAAGATGGAAAGAAGTTACAGAATTCGAAGTCCTAAGTTAAGATCCTGCAAAACAAAACAAACCAAGTTAGTATTTAGATGAAAACAATCTAATCTAGAAAATAGAGAAAGAAAAAAAATTAGGATGAAGTTACCAATTTAGAAGATCTATCAAAACCCTACAAAACAGGAAAGTTAGTTCTAAAAACTAAATAGAAAGAAAAATCTAAAACTAAAGTTAGTAAAATCCTAATCTTAAACTAATTTTGAAACAAATTAATTTCAGAGAATCGTAGCCGTCAGTCCCCGGCAACGGCGCCAAAAACTTGTTCACTCCTTAAGTATAGGGTTGTGATGTAGTAATAAGCTCGATGAGACCAAGGTCGAATCCCAAGGGATTGATACCTATACGTAATCTGAAACTATGTAGAACTAGAACTAGACTAAGGTGAAATCTAAATCGACTGTAATTTGAGGAATAATGATGAAATAATTATCTAAAACTTAAAGAATTTAGGGAAAGGAAACTAGGAATTCAGAAGATCCACTTGTAAAGATCAGGGAGATCTTATGCCTGCTTCAAGAACTCAACTGGACTTAGAGTCCCACTTCATCCAGTTGAAGGGTGTAACCATGAAAATTAAACTGAACTTCCTTTGATATAGATTTCAACAGATGAAAGGTATATGAATTAGAATGGATTCCATCACCAAACCATGCCCAGGAGACGAAGTAAACAACATATAATTAAACTAATTACCAACCAATCAATAATGTATGAAGGTTAGGAAGGGTACCGTCATCCGACCATGCCTAAGAGACGATGATGAATAACAGGGCTTCCCAACGTCATAAACATTAAAAGGAAAGGAACATGCTCAAAGCTATCGCAAACCCATTGTAATTTTAGTCACAACAGACCATTACAAACTAAAAACATTTCCTATTAATCAAACTAACATCAAAGTAATTCAACTAACATTATCCAAGCCATAGAATCTTCCCATCACTCCACAAGCTTCACCTCTTAGCCCTAGCTAAGAGGTTTAGCCGAACATGATTAGGCTAGAACTCTTTAAAAAACAGTAAATAAAATAAAATAAATCTAAGACTACTCTCTCTGACATCCCAGCAAATCACCCCCTTAACTCTCTCCTCTCTTCTCTTTATACTTTCCAAGGGCAGTGGAGAGGGAGTTGGTTTGGAGAACCGACGTTACTGCTGGAGTTGGTGGAGACTTTCGCAGTGCAATTCGCAGCCTACGCAGAAAACGCAGAAACGCAAGAGGAGTTGCGTTTTGACTCGGCCCATGGACGTTCCTCATACAAGATCTGAGCCATTCGGTTGTCTTGGCGTTGGTTGGTTCCACCATGGGAACAATTTAGACAGTCCAGATGGATGGACCGATCTTAACCATGCCAGCAAAATGGCCCGCAGCGTCCGGGTCTCGGATGTTGAAACAGAGCCTTCATAACAGGCTGTACGCTGTGATGTTGGTGGGGCCCATGATCCCTGTTGTTTGAAAAATCCACGTCGTCCATCAGCTTTATGGTGAAATTTCAGTTAGATGCACGGTTTTGGCTATCTTTTGACGCGGCCCACCTGATCTTTTGTATCCATCGTCCATCTTCCGTTTGGATGGTTGGAAACCATTATTCACTGTCTTTTGAGAGTCCATCTGTAAGTGTTATGGTCTCATGCTCCTTTGATTGTCAAATTTTGGTGTGCCAAAACCTCTATCTGTGTCTTGTGTTTGTATGTTGATATATATATGATTCAAGACACGACATCACAATGCTTCAAGTCAAGTACGGTAATCGACTTCAAAATGCAAGGTCATGTATTTTGTCCTCTTCTGTAAGCATCAATGTTCAGAGCTACATCGATAGGAAGAGTGTTTGTTCAAGACTCGACTGCATTTCAAGACTCAAGTGCAACTCAAGATGAAGTCTAATTTCCAGCCATAGAAGATCTCAAGATCAAGCTACATTGAGTAGAGATCTAAAGCTTCATAATCTTCAAAGGTTAACCATCATCTGATAGAATGAAGTTTCAATGTTCATACTTCATGTCCCAGGTATGATCGACCTTAGTTTGACCTTAGGGTAGGTCATTTTGTATACATAATTCAAGATGAATCTTTTTACATGAATTTGGTATGTTCTAAGACTAGTCCTGGACCTTGTTCGACTAGTCCTAGCACTGGTTCGACCAGTCCAAGAAATTCTAAGACCAGTCCTAAGTTGTTTCAATTTTTCAAAATTTTTTGGTTATTCTACTACCAGTCCTGGAGACTATTCGACCAGTTGTAGGAATGGTCACGACTCGTCCTTCAACCAGTCCTAGATCTTCGACTCAAACTCCAACGACAAAACTTTATGTCTCACAACCAGTCGTGGGTGGTTCACGACCAGTCGTAGAGTGCACATGACCGGTGTGGACTACCTTCGACCAATCGGGGAACGGTTTTACCAGATCGCGCTTAAAATTTCAAAATGCAGTTCGTCCTACGACCAGTCGTGGTGGCCACACGACCAGTTATAGACGTGATTTCTGCAACTATAAATAGAGCACGAATTTCAGAGATTTATAACTCAAATTCAAGAAAATTCAAGGCTCTGAGATAAGTTAGTTTTCATTTTAAGATACTCTGTGCATATTTTATATTCTCTTTTGTTAACTTTGTGTATTTGATTTTGTTTTTATATTCCAATCTGAATTGAAAAGAGGAATTGTTGTATTCCTTCTTCTTGGAATCGAAATCAAATCTAGCTAGCCCAACTGGTTTAATTTAAAATCAATTAGAACCTAGAACCATTTTAAAGTGAATATTGGACATTGAACTTCTACATTTGAACTTCTACTCTGATTGGTTCTTTCAGGCTGCTATAAAAGGAGAAATCCAGGTATTTTACTTTATTGTAAATTTCCATCTTTTGGTTTTGTTTGAGGTTAAGCCAGAAAAATCTCAATTTGTGTGGTTATCTAAGGAGAGCCAGAAAAACTCAGAAGTGAGGTTTTTGAATTATGTAAGCCCATTTGAAAGACACAATTGTAAAGGTTTTAGGTGAACCTGTGAAACCTATTTTCATAGTGAACGCTGATATCCCCTGTGTGAGGATATTAAGAGTGGAGTAGCAAGCTGTGTGGCTGTTGTTTAACAGTTGGTGAACACACAGGCGAACCACTATATATCGGTGTGTTTTGTGATTTGGATATTTACTTAATTTCTATATCTTTAATCATTCAGATTTGTGGAATGTATATGTGGATGTGAATGTTGTAATATTTACATTTCAAGCAAAGTGGGGAATGCTGTAATAGTTTAGAATTTATTTCTTGTTATTTCCTTTATTTCCTTTCTGTTTGAGTTTTGATATTTAATTTGTTATAGTAAGGTTGTCCTGCCATAAACCCTTGGCTTTTATGGTGCAAAGGTTGTCCTTAGAACAACATTAGTATCAAGCTCTTTATTTAAGGTTGTTTTATATTTCTATTTATTGATTTATTTAAAGTATTGTCTTTTATTTATCTGTTTATAAGGCTATCTTATTTTCGATTGAATTCCGCTATTAAATTTTAATTTGGCATTGTCCTATTCACCCCCCCCCCTTTAGGACATATAGCATGGCCTTTTCACCATCACCTAGGCTTTGGCCAGTGGCCCTATGTAATTCCAATGGAAGGTTCGGATCAGACCGTCGCATCATGATTGGGGCCCACAAAAACTCCTCTGCACGCTTTGTTTGAGCGTTTTCAAGCGGGAGAAGGATTCAAAATCCTTTAAAAAATAGGAAAGCTTGGTCAAAGCTTTGTTAACCGAGCTTCTGGTTTGGTGCTTTGCGAGTGCACAACCACTATGTACTCCCATTCACGTAAGGTGGGTCCCACCTTGATGTATATGTGAAATATGATCCATCCAACTGTTTTTCCACCTCAATTAAGGGTTTGAGACCAAAAGTGAAGCATATCCAAATGTCAGGTGGGCCCTAAATTGACAATTCATGGGCTGATCTGGCCGTTGGGCCACTTCCACAGGGATCCAAGGATTAAAATCAGGTAATAATTAAGGTCTAATATGCAATATTCGACCCTCAGTAAGGGAAATTCACACTGAGTTGGCTACTCATCCATCAAATATACAACCGTACAGGTAGCGCAGGTGGCCCAGGTGACATTCATGTTTAGATTGATGAGGAGCTGACTATAATTGGCAAGGATGCATAATCGTATTTGCTAAGGGTTGCTACAGGATTTCATATCCCAAGATTGTTGTAATTTACTTTATTTCACATGTAATATTATTTCATTTTGTAATTGTAAGAATGGGGACATTAGTTTTTACAAGTCATTATGGGCAATCTCTAGTATATTCTAAATGTAATTGAAATTTTCCTTATGTTGATTTGTCCATTCTACGCTCATCGGCTTACTCTGAATGCTATAAAAAAAAGTATGGAATTTGGTTCTCTATAAGTTAACACTCGGGTTTTTGGAAAACGGGTCGTGTACTTGGGTCTTAAAAAGTCGGGGCGTTACATTAAGTCTGTAGAATTTTATCCACCTTAAAAAGATGAAAGAACTAGTTAAAAAATAAAGAGTCGACAAAAAGGTCATGTATGATGAAAAGACTGGAAAAGAATGAAAAATCTGAAAAGAATGAACAAATAAAGGGACCGTCGATATAAAATAAAACCTGGAAAAAGAAGGAAAATGTGATAAGTTCAGAATCAGTACTTGATTATTCAATAAAACTTGAGGTGATGAGCATGGCTAACATTATGAAATAGTAATATGTTTTGGAAAGTAAATAGAATTCATCAAGCACATTGAAAATTTGTGATATATGAACTTATGCTTTTAAATGATTAATAAATAAACTTTTTGATTGATTGCTTGTGTAATTCGGCTCTATGTTTTCAAAATTGCACTCTCGCATCTTTAGATTGTACTCATTTATACTTGACTGCATAAAAGATTATTTTCTAAAAGTGATTTGAGCATTGAAGATTGAAGATCACTACATGCATGTTTTGCTCGAGACTAGCAAAATACTAGTTGGGGGTGTGTTGAGTGTGAAATATTACATATTTTTTTTCTATTTATACCTTGGTTTTATAAATATGATAGTGCTTAATCGATTTAATTACGCATGTTTCCATGTGTGAGGAGATTTCGAGAGCTTAAGGTGAAATCGATGTCAAAAGGAAGATTTATTCTCAAAAGATTACTAAATGAAGATTTGGATATTTGGAAGTAATTAATGAAGAATTCACATGCCAAAGATCTAAGAAAACCAAGTGAGGAATGAAGAGAATCAAAGATTTGAAGTAAAGAAAAGGAATCCTAAAATTGTCCTGAAAACAAACATATTCATGAAATTGTCTTAAAAAAGCATATTCTGAAACTCCGAGCATATTTTGGGAAACTACGCAGAGTGCGTAAATTTGAGGCGGTTTAAACTCCGAGCCTATTTTGAGAAATTACGCAGAGTGCATAAATTTGAGACGGTTTTTAGATTTTTCTAACTGGGTGTGAAAGTGAGAGTTCCACAAGTATAAATAGGACTCCCTAGGATGCTCCAAAACATCTTCTAAGGTTTGGAAAGGTCTCAATGAGCATACACAAGGGTGGAGCAGCCGCCAAAGAGTTTTTCTTCTTCCTTAGTTTATATTTCATGCTTTGTTTAAGAGATCTGGTTTCAATCATGTTTATGATTAGCTAAACCTCTTAGATAGGGCTAAGAGGTGAAGCTTGTAGTGTGTTTGGATATTTATTTTACTTTGTTTCTTGTTCTTATTAAACTTCATTGATTTATTGTGACTTAAATTAAGGAAATATTTTCAGTTTTTTATGATTTATTATGACTCAAATTACAATAGATGTTGTGATAGCTTGGATATCTTCTTTTGTTGTTTTGAGATAGTGAAATTGGTAAATCCCGTTGTTCACTATCGTTTCTGGGGCATGGTAGGGTGATGAAATCCCTTCCAATCATCACAATTCTCTTCCATTGAGAAATAGTTCAATGAAAAGTTCAAATTTGATTTAATTGTTTTATCTTCCAATTGGATATGATAGGACTCTAATTCCAGTTGTGTTCCTTGAATCAAGTAAGGTAGCATCTTGATAGCTACAAGTGGATCCTTGACACCCTAGTTCCCACCTTTAATTGATATTTTAAACATTATTCACAATTACTCTTCTTCTTTTTTTTTTTTTTTCATGAATTCATATTTAGATCTTCTTCTAGTTCTAATTCTAGTTCTTTTCAGAATACGTACAAATTTAGTCCCCGTGGATTCAATCTCATTTTCACGAGTTATTACTACATCACGATTATACACTTAGGGTTGTGAACATCTAGCCTCGTGATTTGTTCATATAGGGCCTAAATCTAGCTAACCTTATCACTGACTCATCGAGACAACCATAACTAAATAAATACCTACCTAAAGCTGAGAAAACTATGGGTCGGATCTTAATTAACAAACCAAATAAAATCAGTTACTCGTTTACCTTAAGAACCAATGGTTTAGAGTGATCATGACCAGATCGCCATTTTCACTAATTTTGAATAGGCCACACCATGAACTTAACCAATCCAGACTCTAATAATTGCGCATAAGAAATCTCCTTATACGATTCATTCCAGAAATGTCTTGATTATCCAAACAAGCTCTAAACTACTCGTTAGTATGCCATTAGTCCCGAAACTATAGAATATCGTCCGTCTCACTAGGCTTGATGCCCATCGTGGGTGGTGAACCAAGAAAATTCTCTGGACTCATAGAGATACCTCGAATCCACAAGGCAAAGAAGAAAATAGAAAATAATTTCTAGAAATTCCAAAATAATTGATTGATTCTCAAAAATGAGTTTACAACCTATTAAATAGTGACACGAACCGTAAGAAGAAGTTTCGGAATAAAACTACAACTAAAACTCCCAGAAATCGTGACTTACTATAAATAGTAAACTTACTATTTATAGCCGGTCATGATTTCCACTAGGCCTCATGATTTTCTGCCAAAAATAAGTGTCCTATTTGGCTCAACCATGTTATTCTCCTAATTTTTCTATGCACTTTTAATGTTGGACACAACTCTTAAACCCCAACGGATGAAGAGTTACAATCAAACTAATACTTACTAAAAACGAAATTAAAATCGATTTTCAACCATCAATCTGATGGAATCTCGCAAATTCAGCGTGGATAACCCATCATAGCAAGTTGGTTGGCTAAAGTAGCTTCTTCTATCCCAAAATCATATGGTATATCGAATAACTCATTCCGGTTTGCAAGATATGCCCGTTTTAAGGTTCCGACGGTCCCAATCACTTCCGCCTTGGATCGGGCCTTCTCTAGTCCATCTTGACCATGAAATTGTTCGCCACCCGCTCTACATCAGAATCCAATGCTCAAGTGAATACAGTCGAGATAAACTTCACCATTAAAAACTTCTTTTAAGGCTAAGAAGTTTAGGATCAAGCTGACTTTTGTGTTTTCCATTCATTCACCTAACATGATGTTAGGACCTGATAAAGGCTTCAACTATGGGCTGGCATCATCATAACCACCGATTACTGTAATGTGTTTCACTTGGGCCTTGGATTTGTCTTATATTTGGGTTCATAACCTCAAATGACCTTTAAAAATGACGCAGTGTGGATAATATCAATACATCACAGTGGTCCCACAGGGCTACTACCTGGACGCAATCCGGAAGCCGATTAGATTAGCTACGGACATGTTGAGTAGCGAGACTTACTAATGAAGTGATGTCATCAAGTTTCGTGAGCCCCACCATAATATATTTTTTATATCTACACGGTCTATCCATTTGGAGAGATCATTTCAAGGCATGACGACCCACCACAGAATGAGTCAGATCCAAAGCTCCAATGGACCCCACCACAGAATGAGTCAAATCCAAAGCTACAATGGACCCCACCACAGAAAACAGTGGAGATCTTCTTTGGAGAGAGTGACGCCCACTATTAAGAATTTCAAAGGGCCACAAAAGTTTTCAATCAAGCTGATATTTGTGTTTTCTCTTCTTTCATGTCTTCGTTAACTAATGAACATGTCAGATATCAAATAAACATAATGGTGGGCATTAGGAATGTTTCAACGGTAGGCGTCACTTTTCCCACTATTTTCTATGGTGGGGTCCACTACAGCTTTGGATCTGCATCGTTATTTGGGTCATACCCTAAAATGATTTCTCCAATTGGATGGACGGTGGGATACCATACATCCATCATTGTGGGCCCGACGTCATTTCAGTAGTGAGTCTCACTACTCAACATGTCAGTGGGTAATCCGCGTCCACGCAATCCACTTACCAAATTCAGTGGCATTAGTTAAGACCATGCTATCAATTGATCTCAATCCATAGAAACTGACCACCAATTGCACACAAGCTACATTATATTCCCATTGTATATTTAATAGCACACACCCTCCACGCACACTGTTATATCTTGATTTGGACACCTATGACAGCCCATCCGTGTATTAAGTAGGACACACGTTTTTCATCACTTACATGCGACCAAAATAGCTGGGCAGGATCAGTTTTCATGAAAAGAATTATATATATGCTATTAGGTCGCAACGTCATGGATTATTTAGAATTGGAATGAAATATCTCATGTCTCCCACACTAGATTGGGGTCCCACTAGCTGCGTATTAGATGCCTAGGATATTTCTGTCAGTGAGATATTTCGAGTTGCACCTCAGCCATTTACTGCCACCGAATGAATGCTCCGCATTGATAAAGCTGCTCTGCCATGTTCCTTGGGGCCAATTCTGAAAGACGAATGCAATTGGTAATCTTGCATCTACAAGCACCCTCCACACACTATAGGGGAACACTATTGTTAGATCTGGGCAATTCATTAGATGGGCCCAAACTGTGAACGTATCTTATGAAAAGAATCAGCTATTCCACTTTTCTGGAGATCAACAGACAAATGTAGAACGTGAACCGATTGTTATTATATATTAACTGTACGTCTTTTTTGTACATGTTTGCACCACCTGAGTAGTGGAATGTCCTGTTGTTTACCTATGGTGCATGGACAATCGTAACCGTATGGTTAGGATTGATCTTACACACCTGTGCCACTTTAGCTCGTGTAAAGCTCCTGAGTTTCACACTTGTAAAAGGGGTTGCAAAGAAGTATTGATTAGCCTCCATACTGAATTCTGCTGTCAGACATGGAGCCACTAGAGAGAAATTTGCGACTGTGGACCCTACCTTTTATCCAGCAGTTTGGAAACTTAGACCTGCTCGTACGGACAGCAAATTTGAGGACGGAAATACCCCTCCACTCCTTTCTAATACGAACGCTGACGCTCCCCCAACTGAGAGTTGTACGAACGGCTCAAAAGAGATCAAAGTTACGTGGCTCCACAGCCATGTATTTATCATATCCACAACGTTCATCCATATTTCGAGATAATTTCGGAGCATTATCGTCCAATCTCAAGCTTCTGTAACCCCTAAAATTGATTTTCACCGGTAAAAAAAAAATCATATCCAAAGAGCAACCGCACCACACCACAGAGAGCAGCCGGAAAATTGATTTTCACCGTTATAAATTTTGTAGGGCCCACCATAACATTTATTTTCCATCCAATCTATTCATAAGGTCACAGAGGCCTGGATGAAGAGGAAAAACAAATTTCATAATGATCCAAAACTTTTGTAACCCCTGAAAGGGTTTCAATGGTAAACATTCAATCTTCCACTGCCTTTTACAGTGTGATCCACTTGATGGCTAGATATTTCTTATTTTTCATCTCAAGCTTTAATACCAGTTCGCCAAATAGATGGACGGTTTGGATATAACACATACCTCATAATATGACCCACAAAGAGTGGTGGGGATTACAATAGAAAGAAAAAAAAAAAAAAAAAACTAGGAACCTATAGCTAGAGCTAGGCATCGTACCGAGTCGGATCGGATTTGGTCCAATTTGACCAGGTTTGAAATTTGTAGGTCCCGACCCGAACTCGATCCGATTCGGGACCGGATCCGGGTCATTTAACTCGAACAAACTCGAGCTCCTGCTGACCTGAATCGATCCGAGTCCGACTCGGTCAGGAAAACCAAATCGGATCGGATTGAGTAAGGTTCGGATAAAAACTAATGGACGGTGTGGATAAACCAAAAGAGGTTCAAGATGGCCCCCACATAATTTACTCAATAGGAAAAAATCGGACACTTAGCTTCTTGAAGAAGCTTTACACTAGAGGCAATAGCTTCTTAAAGAAGCTTTGTAACTCTTAAGTGGCTAGTGGTCGGTGTTCTGTGGGGCCCACCATGATGTATGTGTGTTATCCATGCCGTCCATCTATTTTTATATATCATTTTATGATATGAGAAAAAAAATGCAATATATCTCAATCTTAAGTGGACCACATTACAGGAAACAGTGTCGAATGAATTTCGACCATTAAAAACATTTCGGGGGCAATAAGAGTTTTGGATCAAGCTGATATTTATTGTTTCCCTTCATCTGGGTCTTTATGACCAAATCAACCTATTGGATTTCAAATAAACAGTACTGTGGGCCTTCGGAGGATTTTAATGGTGAATATCCATTCATTATTGTTTTGTTGTGGTGTGGCCCACCTAAGATTTATATCCCTATAATTATTTTTTCAAGCCCTAAAATGATCAAATCTTGTAAAAATGGATGAACGGAATGGATGAAACACGTACATCATGGTGGGGCCCACAGAGCACCGACCATCAGCCACGGGGATGGTGTCACTCTTGTTGTCTGTAGCTAGCAGCCTAGCACCAGCTATATAGCTGATCTAGGTACATGTCATGCGAAGATGAGCACTGACGCTCCTCGAGCTCCGAGTTGTACGAACGGTTCAAAGGAGATCCACGTTACATGGCCACACGGTGACGTATTTACTATATCTACACTGTTCATCTATTTTTAGAGATCATTTTAGATCATGTAACGACTCGGAAAATTCTGTACAATGGCCCGAGTATTACCTCAGGCAGAAATCATATCACCTCAGGCAGAAATCACCTAGGATCAAATCTTTTAGAAATGAGACAAAGTTAACTAAGTGCTAAACTAGATTAGCCATGAAATTCGCTTGAATCATGTTAAATGCGATCTGCAAGACCCAAAACTTGTAGAATCATTGACGCTAGGTTACCCTAAAATCTAAGATCAAACTCATTACCCGACTGCTCTCGGGAGCATATTGAATCTCTGTATCAGATCTGGACCGCACATCGAAAATCCGAATGATACGAGGTTATAGAATTAGGACCGCCTTGCTGGGCTTGATAACCATCTCGGAGATCAAATCCAGATAGTGTCCCACGGCTATTCGCTTGAGCCCAGAGTGAAGAGTGTGAGAAAACCTAGTTTTCTTTAGAAATTAAATCAAATTTAAGTAATCTGAGACGTGATGTTTGCGGGCCAAATATAAGCAATCAGACCGTCGGAATCTGACCCAAATACACCCTCGGATCAGGAAACATTTTCCATACATGTCTATGTGATTGTAACCTCGATCGAGTTTCAGTGACCGTTGAACAGAAACTGGTCCGCCACGTGTGATCCGAGAACCCGACTCGAACGAAAACTTAACTCGACCTAGATCCATAGTCAGTGAGCTTAAGTCCAACCTTTAGCTCAAGGGGGGCTCCAGAAGTGCTCCGTTGAGCAGGAACAGACCCGCTTTGGACATAACCTAAGTATACCTTGATCCTGAGTCTATTTTGGAGAGTTTTAGGCCTATATAAGGACCTTAAACCCTCTCTCATTCAGCCATACGAATTTGAGAGAAACCCTAGGAGAGAGAAGAGAAGAAAGAGAGAGAAAGTGTGAGAGTTGTGGGAGATAGATCCTGTTACTCTACCCTGTTATCATACGTGTTTAATCACCCCGATCTAATCGCTTTTCCGGCGATTCCAGCTTCGTTTCTAGGTAAGAAACCCTAACCCTAATCCGTTCTAGGGTTATGATTGTTGCAAGTGATGAAATAGCTCACCTATTTCATGTCTTAGGTTGTCGTTCTGCCAGTGATTAATACTTGGTGTTTAACTGAGTCCGTTACTCATTTCTACGACGTAATGTGTGAACTTTAGATGTATAGGTTATGGTTTTCAACGCTTTCAATGTCCGATAATGGTAGATTCATGATCTGGGTGTTATTGTACATGCACAATCTGATGTTCGTTTTGCGTTTCAGATGCGTATGCAATTTATGGTATTTAGTATATTTGTAGAAAGTACCGTATACGTACAAATTTTGAAAGTGTGTTTTCCATGATTAATTACTGTATGAACATGCTATATATGTGTATAATACTTACTTGGCGAAAGGGTTCGTCCTAATACATGTTTTTGCTAGTATACGCTATGTATGTTAAAAGAGTGTATTCTAAATATTTGTGAAAATGTTTGTAAGAGTAAGTACTTAGATGATTGTGCTTTAGGTAGGTGTTGAGATAGGATTCTCAACTAACTTAGAGATGTATATGATTTCATCCATGTTGGTTGTTTAATTTAACCGCTTACTTATAAAATATGTGTTTGTATTTCCTGTTTATTTTGTGCTTTATGACATGCTTGTTAACATGCTTGAATTACTTTGTTTATTCTGCTTTACTCTACATGCTTCTGGTTAAGGATTGATTGTGATTAGGGCTATGATTGTAGTCCAGACAATCGGTAACAGACTTGAGTTCGTGGTTGAGATTCATTCACCACGTAGGATGTGTTTGACGAACCCGAGTCGTACTTCGGTTGGCGACAGTGGTTAGGCCACGCGAAGTGTTTATGCACTTCATGTCGTTCAGCTGGTTGTGCGCTCATGCTGGTCGAGCTCATCATGTAACCCGATCTGTCTAATGTATATTCATCATGTTTGGACGCTACTGCTTGAACCTAGGGTACCAAACTTACCAGTGTAACCCCTTTAACCTTGGTACCTCAATCCGCTAAGCTCATGAGCCGGGCATGGTGGTATGGGACACCGTGGTCGAGCCGTCGGCCTACGTTGGGGCCACGAGCCTCCCCGTAGTGACCAGTGAGCAACCCAGACTCGTGAACCGAATACGGTGGTATGGGACACTGTATTCGAGCTGTCGACCTACACTGATTGGTGACGAGCCCTTTGTAGTGACCTCGAGCATACTCTAAAGCTGCAGAGAGGCGACGAACCTTCCCGTAGTAAACAGAGTATAAACTATGCTTGTATTGATAAGGTGATGGGGGAGCGGTGCAACGAGTGCGTGTAACAGCCCTGACAGCCCTTTACAGTGACCCAGAATCGTATCATCGTATGAGATTATCTAGGACTGACGACCATAGAATGGATCATTGTTTAGGAATGACATAAGGAAGGTACCTTAGTTTCCCAATACTGCTGTATGAAAAAGGACTAATAATAACTCGGTAATCACGCTCATACCATAACACTGCATGTGCCTGGAAGATGTGGAGCACTGAGGGATGAACGCATGCCGCGGACGTAAGATGGTGTCGCATGAGGGAGCATTGGCGAGGGCATGCATCATGACTGCATTCATACTTGCATTAATAAGAGTATTTAGGAGTGTTTGATTGTACTGCTTTATCATTACTGCTTGATTGAATTGATAACATGTTAACCTATGCTTTATTGTTCCACTGAGTTAGCTACTCACTCCCACGTTACAGGACGGTGTTCTGGACACCCACCAGACTCTGTCTTAGATTCAAGTATTGACGAGACACAGGAGGCTGAGCCTGATTACTATGACGATCAGGATGAGTTCTCCTACATGCAATTCTCTGGAGGCTACGCTTAGGCCATTCAGATGACGGGGCTACAGGGTGTACCATCATAGTTGTACCATTTTTGGCATTTTGATTTTTGAAACAAATACGTGTATATGGTGACTCAGTAAAGGGTTCATACTCTAGAGACCGATTGTGACATTTCTGGCTTTGTATACATCTATATACATCTTTCAGTCTTCCGCTTGTGTTTTATAACTTGATCTGGAGTATGAATTACTGTTTTGGTATAATCTCACTCATGATTATTGCACTAACACAGATAACATTTATTCATAAGCATTTATGTTGCATAAGTGATGTTTTGGAACTCGGGTGTTGAGTTGCTACTCGACCCCCGATTTTCAGGGCGTTACAGAGCATTATCCAAAAAATGAATCATATCCAAAGATCATCTGGACCACACTATAAATAGCAATGGAGATAATGATTTTCACCGTTAAAAAATTTGCAAGGCCCACCATAACGTTTATTTTACATCCAATCTATTCATAAGGTCACAAGTACCTGAAAAAACATATTTCATAAGGTCACAAGTACATGATTGAAGAGGAAAAACAAATTTCATATTGATACAAAACTTTTGTGTAACGACTCAGAAAATTCCGTACAAAGACCCGAGTACCACCTCAAGCAGAAATCACTCAGGACCGAATCCTTTAGGAATTATACAAAATTAACTAAGTGCTAAACTAGATTAGCTGTGAAATCCGCTTGATCCACTTTAAATACGATCTGCAAGACCCAAAACTTGTAGAATCAGTGATGCTAGGTTACCCTAAAATCTAGGATCAATCTCATTACCTAGTTGCTCTCGGGAGCACATTGAAACTCCGTATCGGACCTGGACCACATGTCGAAAGTCCGATGACCACGAGACTAAACGCTCAGGACCGCCTTGCTGGGCTTGACAACCATCTCGGAAATCAAATCCAGATAGTGTCCCGGGGCTATTTGCTTGAGCCTGGAGTGAAGTGTGTGAGAAACATGGATATTTTAGAAATAAAAATCTAAATTTAAGTAATCTGAGACTTGTCGCTTGCGGGCCGAATATAAGGATTCAGACCGTCAGAATCTGACCCAAATACACCCTCGGATCAGGGAAATTTTCATACACAGGCCAGTGTACTTGTGGCCCTGATCGGTGATCGTGGAACGTTGAATTGAAACTGGTCCGCCATGGGCGATCTGTAAATCTGATTGGACTGAAAACTTAACTCAACCTAGATCCATAGTTAGGGAGCTTAAGTCCGACCTTTGGCTCAAGGGGGGCTCCGGAAGTGCTCCGTTGAGCTGAATCAGACGTCATTTGGCTATAACCTAAGTATACCTTGGCCCTAGGGCCATTTCCATCAGTTTTAGGCCTATATAAGGACCTTAAACCCTCTCTCATTCACTCCATACGAATTTGAGAAAAACCTAGGAGAGAGAAGAGAGTAAAGAGAGGAAAAGTGTGAGAGAAGTGGGAGAAGATTCCTGGTACTCTATCCTCCCATTCTACACGCTTAGCCATCCCTATCTAATTGCTATTCCGGCAATTCTGACTTCGTTCTTAGGTAAGAAAACCTAACCCTAATCTGTTCTAGGGTTTCAATTGTTACAAGTGGCGGGATAGCTGACTTAACTCATGCTATAGGTCGATGTACCATCGTTGACGAAACCTTAGACTTTCTAGTGAATTCGTCACGCTTCTACGGCGTAAGATGTGGATTATAGACGTATTGGTTATGGTTTTCAAGGCTTTCAATGTCGGTTAGTGATTTATTCTTGATGTGGGTGCTATTTCACATGCAAATTGCGTCGTTTGTTTCATGTTACAGTTATATATGAACTATGTGACATATAGTGTATTTATGTACATGTTGAGATATTTGGATACGTATGGAATTTGGATTTGTGCCTAGCATAATTATCTGTCGTGAATATATGCTTGTTACATATGCGACAACTTCTTAGCGAAAGGATTTGCCCTAAATCACGTCACGGCAAAAATACAATATATGTGATACAGTGTGTAGCCCAAGTGTTTATGGAAATGCGTAAATGAGTATGGAACCCGGATTCATGCATGCCATGATTATCCGTCGTGGGCATATGCTCGTGGTATGTGGGGCAACTCCCTAGTGAAAGGATTTGACCTAATATATGTGTAAATAACATACATCATATATGACGATATATGTAGTCTAACTGTTTGTAGAAATGTCTGAGTGTGCTAAGTATTACTAAAGAGTACTTTGTATGAGGGTTGAGATATGAATCTCGGCTACCTTAATTATGTGTATGATTTCCTATATGTACGTTACATCATGATGTTTGTTTTATTCATGGAATGAATGTGTGTGCAATCATGTTTGTGTTACATTTCACAACATGCTCATATTATTGTACGAAGTGAATTCGTTGTTTTTTATTGCTTTAACTGTCTCATATGATTACTGGATGAAATTGAATGAAGTTGGGACTAGGATATAGTCCAGGCAATTGGTAATCGGCCCTGAGTTCGTGGTTGAGATTCATTCGCCACGTAGGACGTGTTTGACGAACTCGAGTCATGCATTGGTCGTCGGCAGTAGTTAGGCCACACGAAGTGCTTACGCACTTCATGTCGATCGATACGATGTGGCTTGTATTAGTCGAGCTCGCCAAGTAACCCGATTTGTCTATTGTATGTTCACCATGTATAGACGCTATTGTTTGAACCGAAGGTACCGAACTCACCAGTGAAACCCCGTTCAACCATGGTACCTCGATCCGCTAAGACTCATGAGCCAGACATGGTGGTATGGGACACCATGGTCGAGCTGTCAGCCTACGCTGGGGCGACGAGCCTCCCCGTAGTGACCAGTGATCAACATCGCCTCGTGATCCGAATACGGTGGTATGGGACACTGTATTCGAGTTGTCGGCCTACACTGATTTGGTGACAAGCCCTTTCTAGTGACCTTGAGCGTACTCTGAGTATACGTGGAGGCGACGACCCTTCCGAGCAACAAGAATATAAACTAGGCCTGCACTGATCAGGCGATGAGCCCATTGCAGCGACCTAGAACCGCAACATCGTATGAGATTTACTAGGACTGATGACCCTAGAATGGATCCTTGTTTGGGAAAGATATAAGGGAGGTACCCTAGTTTCCCAATCCTGCTGTATGAAAAAGGACTAATAAAAACTTGGTAATCACGCTCATAACATCGCACTGCATGTGCCCCGGGTCGAAGAGCAAAGAGGGAAGAAAGCATGCCGCGACCGTAAGATGGTGTCGCACGAGGGAGTGTAGGCGAGGGCATACATCATGACTACATTTCATTCTTGCATTAATAAGAGTATCTAGGATTATTTGATTGTACTGCTTTATCATTACTGCTTGACTGAATTGATAACATGTTAACCTTTGCTCTATGATTCCACTGAGTTGATCACTCACTCCCACGTTCTGGGTCAGTGTTATGAACACCCACCAGACTCTATCTTAGATGTAGATGATGATGTGACTCAGGAGGCGGAGCCTGATTACTATGACGATTAGGACGAGTTCTCTTATATGCCGTTCTCCGGCGGCTTCGCTTAGGCTATTCGGATCGACAGGGCTACAGGGATTATCATTGTAGTTGTACTGTTTGACATTTTGATTTTGAGACTATTACATGTATATGGTGACTCAGTGATGTATTCATACTCTGGTGACCGATCGTGATCTTTTGACTTATATTCTTTTATTTATGTCTTTTAGTCTTCTGCTTGCGTTTTACAACTTGATCTGGAGTATGAATTACTGTTTTGGTATAATCCCACTCATGATTAATGCACTAACACAGACAAGCATATAGTTGCATAAGTGATGTTTTGGAACTCGGGATTTTCAGGGCGTTACAGTCTGTACCCTAAAAAGGGTTTCAATGGTAAACGTTCAATCTCCCTCTAGTTTTTGCAGTGTAGTCCAGTTGATGGTTAGATCTGTCTTATTTTTTGTCTCAAGCCTTAAAATGATCTCGCCAACTGGATGCACGGTTTGGATATAACACATACCTTGTGATCGTAACCAAAACACATGCTAACGTTACCTGAGTCCATCCGCTTCGTACACCGATCAAAGCTGCGACTCTCTTTCTCTTTCCCTCTTTCTCTGTATATCTCTCTCCAGTAGATAAATCGAAGCTCCAAAACCTTCTTCTCACCTTCTTCTTCAACAGAAATAGAGAAGCAGATATGGAGAGAGAATCACAGACTAGAAAGATGGAGAGAGATAGGGAGATAGGGACGGGCTAAAGTGTAAATTGGGCAGGATTTTTTGGCACCCGAACGTAAAGGTAAAACTAAAAAGAATATATATATATATATATATATATATATATATATATACACACACACACACACACACACACACACACACATATACATACACACACACACACACACACACACACACCACACACACACACACATATACATACACACACACACACACACACACACACACACACACTAATATATGCGGTCTAGATCGGGTCGGTTCGGAACAGGGCCTATTCGAATTCGACCTGAAAATAATTTAGATTTGGATTACGTTACCCAATCCTGACGATCTTGACCATCGGTTCTATTCAAATCTGGTCGGATCGGGTCTGATCGAGTCGGATCCACCGGTTTGGGTATGAAATCCCCAGCTCTACCTATAGCTACGGGGTTCTTATTGCTACGGATTATAACCGTATCCATAATCGTAGCGCCTGCTTTTTTCATATGTCCTTCGATATGTATCGAAGGTCTTTCAATATGTACTTTGATATGATCGAAAAAGATCTAGAACTGTCTAGCGAGTTTGCCTAAAAAATCCTGCAATTTTCGATACATATCGAAGAGTATTCGATATGTATTGAAGGTATTTGTACCTATGGCTACGGATTATAACTGTAGCCATAATTGTAGTTCGTGGAAATCTGTTCAATTTTTATTTTTATTTATTATTATTATTTTTTTAACATGGAGAACTTTATTCTACCTACAATTTTCTCTAATACATATTTATATAAATATGTATTTATAAGCATATAAATTTTTTTTTCTCTCTCTCTTTTTTTTTTTTTCATTTATTTTTTTATTCATTTAACAAGAATATCTTTTAAACCAAAATTAGTTACTTGACGTACCCTATATGATTTTGGGGGTAGGAGAAGCTACTTTAGCCAACCAACTTGGTTATTTTTCAAGATTCCATCAGGTCGATGGTCGAAAATCCATTTCATTCACTTCGCGGTCAATTTCAATCAGTTCGCGGTCAATTTCATTTACTTCGCGATCAATTCCATGCATTTCACGGTCAATCCCGACAATTCCCCTTCACTTCACGGTCAATTCCATGCATTTCACGGTCTATTCCCTTCACTTCATGGTCAATTCCGTGCATTTCACTGTCAATTCCCTTCATTTCACGGTCAAACAAAAATTGAGCGGGGCAAACTAGAAATTCAGTGGGGCAAACTAGAAATTACGTGGGGTAAACATGAAATTGAGTGAGGCAAACTAGAAATTGAGCGGGGCAAAATAGAAATTAAGCGGGGCAAACATGAAATTCAACGAGGCAAACTAGAAATTGAGTAGGGCAAACATGAAATTGAGTGGGGAAAACAAGAAATTAAGCCGGGCAAACATGAAATTGAGCAGGGCAAACTAGAAATTGAGCGGGGTAAACATGAAATTGAGTGGGGCAAACTAGAAATTGAGTGGGGCAAACATGAAATTGAGCGGGGCAAACTAGAAATTCAGCGGGGCAAGCATGAGTTTCAATGGGGCAAACATGAAATTGAGCGAGGCAAACACGAAATTCAGTGGGGCAAACTAGAAATTGAGCGGGTCAAACATGAAATCGAGCGGGGCAAACTAGAAATTGAGCAGGGCAAACTAGAAATTTAGCGGGGTAAACATGAAATTGAGCGGGGCAAACTAGAAATTCAATAGGGCAAACATGAAATTGAGCGGGGCAAATATGAAATTGAGCGGGGCAAACATGAAATTGAGCGGGGCAAGCTAGAAATTCAACGGGGCAAACATGAAATTGAGTGGGGCAAACTAGAAATTGAGCGGGGCAAACTAGAAATTCAGCGGGGCAAATAAGAAATTCAATGGGGCAAACATGAAGGTCGAAGGTTATCAAAAAATTTTAAATTTTTGATAAAAAAATTAGACAAATTTTGGAGTTTTTAACATATCAAAAACTTTAGTTAACATGTCGACCCGATTAATCAAAGTGTTTCGACCGGTTGACTCGATGAATAGATAGGCTTCATAGTTTTGAGTTTTTTTATGCAATTTATTTCTATTTCTAGTTTTGATTATATATACTGGTGTAATCGATATTAGGGTTACTACTAGATATACTTAAGGGTTTGAAAGTATTACACCCTGGACCATATCTCAAGTGGTAGACTACGTGAAGGTACCTTGTTTCAACATTGGGGTCATGGTATCGATTTCCTAGTGGGGGTGGCTAATAGTGGAGTGCGCACTGACAGTGGATTGTACTAACAAGCTAACCCCCCCCCCCCTAAAAAATGAGGGTTTGGAAGGATTCTTGAAGAAAGAAAAAGATAGGGTTTTTCTCATGGGTCTTCGAATCGGTAATGCAGTGCAAATGGGCATACACTAAGGTTCTTTTAAAGAAAGATGATCTGTGATCGTCAAATATTGTTTGTAAACCCTATCTGATAATTGTATCGTAGGATGCTCATGTTCAGTGCGAGTACAAATATTAAGTTGGCATAAGCATTTCAGTAAATTAAGATTTAACCACTGATTCAAGTTTTGATTTTTGTTTATTAAGATATACTCATTATGCACGCATAAGGTGAAATGAACAGTTATGAATGGTTATGATTGACGTTAAGGCATCTCTTAATAAAGATGATTGGACCACTTAGAAGTGTGCATGCCAGTTACACCTAGCATGAGATTTTCATGTTTTACACTAATGTTTTCAGTATTTATGTCGTTGGAAATGCTGACATTGTGATCACGCCTAGTCCCACTTTGATAAATGAGGTGATGATTATCGTGGTCTAGTGTCGATAGTTCCAATCGACCAAATAATTTAGGATACTTTATAGGATCCATTAAAATATCTAGTAGAATCTCGATCATTAATGAATTACCATATAATACATTGCATATTGAAGAATATCATGATTATCCCAAGTTAGAGAATGTTGGAATCATTGGCCATGTATGGCATGTTTTCATCTGGTAATGCAATGATTGGTTTAAATTAATCACATTGGGGTATATATGGTTTTATAGGCATGAAGTACTATAGACAACTTAAGATAGAATTGTATTGAAGAATGACTTCTCTCCTTATACGTGAGAGATTGAGAAGACGTAAGAAAGTGAAAGAGTTCTACAATGGGTGGACTCTCTCCCATAGCCACTCCCCTATATAAAATGCATTCGGTCCCTAACACAGACCTCATGTTTGCCCCGCTCAATTTCATGTTTGCCCCACTGAAATTCATGTTTGCCCCGCTGAATTTCTAGTTTGCCCCGCTCAATTTCACATTTGCCCTGCTGAATTTCATGTTTGCCCTGCTTAATTTCTAGTTTGCCCCGCTCAATTTCTGTTTGATTGTGAAATGAAGGGAATTGACCATGAAATGCAAAGAATTGACCGTGAAGTGAAGGGAATTGACTGTGAAATGCATGGAATTGACTGTGAAGTGAAGGGGAATCGCTGGGATTGATTGTGAAATGCATGGAATTAATCGCGAAGTAAATGAAATGAATGAACTTGACCGCGAAGTGAATGAAATGGATTTTTGACCATCGATCTGATGAAATCTTGAAAAATAACCATGTTGGTTATCTAAAGTAGCTTCTCCTACCCCAAAATCATATAGGGTACTTCAAGTAACTAATTTTGGTTTAGAAGATATTCTTGTTAAATGAATAAAGAAAGAAATGAAAAAAAGAGAGAAAAAAAATTTATATGCTTATATATACTTATTTATATAAATATGTATTAGAGAAAATTGTAGGTAGAATAAAGTTCTCCATGTAAAAAAATAAAAATAAAGAAAATAAAATAAAAAATATATATATTTTTTTTTGCATAGACTAGCACAAACTACAATTATGGCTACGGTTATAATCCGTAGCTATAGGTAAAATCACCTTCGATACATATCGAATAAGTTACAGGATTTTTGAGGCAAACTCGCTGGACAGTTCTAGACCTTTTTCGATCATATCAAAAGACCTTCGATACATATCGAAGTACATATCGAAATACCTTCGATATATATCAAAGGACATATCAAAAAAGTAGGGGCTACGGTTATAATCCCTAGCAATAGGGAACCCAACTTTCAGAAATCACATTCCTTTTATGGGTCCCATCATGAGGTCTGTGTTATATCCAAACCCTCCATCTATTTGGCGAGCTCATATTAAGGCTTGAGACAAAAAATAAGATAGATCTAACTATCAAGTAGACCAGATTGTAAAAGGCAATGGGGAATTGAACGTCTACTATTGAAACCCTTTTAGGGGTTATAGAAGTTTTGGATCATTATGAAATTTGTTTTTCCTCTTCATCCAGGTCTCTGTGACCCTATGAATGAACTTAGACGGGGAGGATTTCTCACAAACATCACAGTGGGCCCCCTAATGGTTGATGTTCATTCAACATTGTTTCCTGTAATGTGATACACTTGAGATTTCGATATACCTCATTTTTGGTCTCATACCATAAAATGATCTGGAAAAATATATGGATGCATGGATGAAAAGCATACATCATGGTGGGGCCCACAGACCACTGACCATCCACCATTGGCTGGTGGCCGGGGGAGTACCCAATCCATTTCCGTGAAAGGAGGGGTATTTTCGTCATCAAATTCGCTGTTCGTACGAGCAGGTCTAAGTTCCCAAACTAAGTTTGTATTGCTTCATAAAAATTGCTAGATAAAAGGTGGGGTCCACAGTCACAAATTTCTCGCCACTAAATCACATGGGAAAAGTACTCAGGCTTTGCATAGTTAACCTGCTCTTGATGAGATTTGAAATATCTACTCGGTGATCCACTCAGTGGTCCATCCATTTTGAAATATCTAAAACTCCATAAGTACAGCAGATCCAAGCCTCAGGTAGAACACATTAAAGGAAGCACTGGGAATTGAACTACTATAGTTGAACATGAAGGAAAAAAGTAAACATCGGCTCGATCTAAAACTTCAGTATCCCTAGTAAGTTTTCAACAGTAGGCTTTCTATACCTAATGCTCATTGTGGTGTGGTCTACCTCATTATAGAATTTGCCTACTTTTTGAGGTCTTGTCCTAAAATGATATAGAAAATAGATGCAAAGAATAATAAAATATATACATCAAAGTGTGTCGTACAGTGCCTTGGCTAGTGACGCTGCCACTAGCTAGGTGGCTAATGATCGGTGCTATGTGAGCACTACCACCATGTACGTGTTTTATTCATCTATTTTTCCATATCATTATTTTAGGGCTTGATTAAAAAAATGAGACAGATCTAAATATCAGATAGACCACATTAGAGAAAAACAATAGTGATTGAATGTTCACCATTAAAAACCTCTTATATCCTACTGTAATATTTATTTGACATCAAAGCTGATGATTAGGTCATACAGGCCTAGATGAAGAGTAAAAAAAAATATTAGCTTCATCCAAAATTTGTGGCCCTAGGAAGTTTTGAACGGTGGAGGTTAAATCAACACTGTTTCGTGTGATGTGGTCCATTTGAAAATTGGATATACCTTATTTTTGGGCTTATACCATAAAAATGATATGAAAAAATAAATCAATAATATGGATGATATATGTTATGGGAAGATCCGAGCCCCTTATAATTCCGAGGGCCGACGTCATCAAACCGATAACTACTCCATACGACGCCCACGACTAAAGGATTCACCAATGAGTCATAGAGGCGCCTCGGCCCTGAGATTAATGACCAGGAGGAACCTCGACTCAATAAAGTAGGCCCGATACTTTGCCTCGGACCTCGTGAAAGAAGTTTCTTGGAACGCACGACTGGCGAGAGGCCAAGTCCACCGGATCGGCTCGGACTATAAACGTGGTCACTACTCGACGAAGGCTTGTAATCTCTCTGACTGAGGCCTCTTCCACCAAAAGGGCCGAGCTGAGGCCGAATCCCAAAGTGGGCGCTCCAAGAACTAAGCTTGGAAACTACCATATGTGGACGTGGCCGGTTACTTCACTCACAGATATTCATGATGCGCATAAAATCCTACGCGATCCTTGAATTGCGCATGATATCCCCATAATCCGAAAATCCCACTGATTGAGTGAATCGTGCCGAGATTGACGGACCTCGACCATCCGACAGTCAGGTATAAATATAATAAGACCCCATTGCTACAAGTACGCAAGATCTCACACTCTCTCTACTATCAACTTAGACTCAGATTCCCTTGACCTGACTTAGGCATCGGAGGGTCCCCCGTTTTAGCCAGGGTCTCCTTTACTTGATCTCTGTGCAGGTTCAGGGTTCCTTGGAGGTTCGCGTTGCTGAGTGGAGGGTGGTCCAGATTTTGACATCAACATTTTTTTGCGCCGTTTGTGAGAATCGATAGGTCATGTTCTTATTCCCGAGTGTAATAGCTAGACGAAAGAAGAAAGCAGTAGCTGCAGAACCGGAGCCAAATGAACAAACTCGCTCCTCCTCACTACTTCACGTGGAATCAGCCCCGGGGCCTTCTCAGCGTTCTTGCAATCGGACGAGTAAATATCACGCCATGTAGAGTGAAATATAAGCCCTACATGACGCAGTGAACAGGATGAAACAACAATAGGAGCCACAACCACACCCAGCTCAGGAAAATCCCGTTCCTGAGCCAGTCGTTTTGGTCGTAGAAGCTCACTCCGCGCCGAGGAGTATGAGGCCCGAGGCGCCTCAACATCCTCAAATGCAGGTTTCGGGTCAGAATCCTATTCCGACCCAAATTCGAGTCTCGGCTCGGAACATTGCCACTCGTGCTCTAACCAATGTTTCGGCCACTTCAGCCCTGACACCGATGGATCTCCGCCATCGGCTAGAATGAAGGAGGGGAAGGAGAACTCCGGAAATAGAAAACAACTAGGAGATCGTAGCGGAAAACAAGGACCCGTGGGAGAAACGGTTCGCGGAGCTCGATGACAAATTCTTAGCTTTGGAAAAGAAGCAACAACAGATGTCGGTTCCCTCCGCCGTTCGAGCAATGATGGAAGAAACCGAGCCTCCCTTCACCTCGGAAATTATGAACGAGGATGCCTCAGAGGTTACGGATACCTCCCGTCATCCAATACTCCGGGTCTGGAGACCATTCGAGCATGTGGAAGCCTATCGCTCGTAGATGCAGATCCAGACGGCGACGGATGCCATGATGTGTCGAGGGTTCTCGATCACGTTCACTGGTTCCACGTGGAGTTGGTATCGGCAGCTCAAACCAAATACCATCAAATCCGTCGCAGAGTTGAGTCGACTATTCCTCACCCAATTCATAAGTGATAAGAGAAGTCGGAAGTCCAACACTCACCTGTTTGCTATCAAGCAAGAGCCGAAGGAGTCGTTGAAAACTACAATCGTTCGCCTCAACAAGGAAGCGCTGCTGATAGAAGATTACGACGACAAAATGACGCTCGCTGCTATGTTCAGCGGCCTAAAAGAGGAAAAATTCACTTTCTCCATCGGAAAGAACCCGCTGAAGACATTAACAGAGCTCATTGCCAGAGCTCAGAAATACACCAACGCCGAAGAATTCTCTAGTGCCCGCAAAAGTGTCCAAGTGACAGAGCCGAATGTTAAAGGCAAGAGGCCTAGGAATGAGGAACTTCAGCCATCCAACAAGGGGACCGATGACCACGCCCCTGCTGATCGTCATCCGAGCAAAAAGCCGTAGGGAAAAGTTTCGCTCCTACACCCCCCTTAACACGTCCATCGAATAAATCCTGTTGGATATCCGAGGGAAAAAGCTGCTGAATTAGCCTGTTTGCATGAGGGCCGACCCGGATCACCGAGACAAGCGTAAGTACTGCCGCTTTCACCGAGATCACGGCCACAATACGACTGACTGTGTAGATCTCAAAGATGAGACCGAGGCCCTTAATCGGAAAGGACACCTGCGTCGATACACCAAGGAAGGAAAAGTCACTCGGAAAGGAGAAAGAGAGCAAGAGCAACCGAATAACACCACGTAAGAGCCTGCCGAAATCCGCACCATCTTAGGGGGCTCATCTGGTGGAGGAGATTCAAACAGGGCGCGGAAGGCTCACTCCCAGAAGTCCGAACTGGAGTATTACGTCCACTTAACCAAGTGGCCCAGCAAGGAACTCTGGGTAAGCCCATGTACTCTGACCTTCACGAAAAAAGATGCACGCGAAATTCAACATCCACACGACGATGCCCTGGTAGTTACCATGACCATAGCAAACCGTAAGGTATACCGCATCTTAGTTGACACCGGGAGCTCGGCCGACGTGATTTCTTCCGAAACTTTCGAAAGAATGGGAATTCCAATGTCCCATCTCAGACCTGTGAAGACCCCCCTACACGGCTTTGTCGGGGAAAGAGTAATCTTCGAGGGAGCCATCTCTTTCCCAGTGACTGGGGGAGAAGGACAACATCAAGTCACACTCATGGTGGACTTCTTAGTTATTACTATACCATCAGTACATAACGTCATCTTGGGCAGACCTTCCCTCAACGCAATGAGAGCAGTCATCTCCACCTATCACCTGATGATGAAGTTCCCCGTCGAGTGTGGGCTAGGCTACCTCCGAGGCGATCGGCGAGAAGCTAGGAGATGTTACGCAATGACAGTAAAGAAAAGGTTAGTCAAGCATGCACTTACCATCAATACGGTGGACCCCAGAGGACCGACGAAAGGTTCGTCCGTGGAAGACCTGGAGAAGGTGCCACTCGATGAGGTCGACCTGAGCAGAACCGTTTAACTCGGGACATCATTGAGCCCCGAACAACGGCTCAGAATGTTTACCTTTCTGTAACAACATAGGGACGTCTTCACATGGTCCCACCAAGATATGCCCAGAATTTCTCTGGATGTCATGGTCCACATGCTGAATGTGGACCCAGATCATAGACCTATTAAGCAAAAGAGAAGGCCGTTCGATGCTAAGGGTATGAAGCAATAGCTGCGAGGTCTCCGTTCTACTCGACGCCGGGTTCATAGAAGAAGTACATTATCCTAACTGAATCACGAATGTGGTCCTTATGAAGAAAGCCAACAGGAAGTGGCGGGTCTACGTAGATTACTCGGACCTAAACAAAGCTTGTCCGAAAGATGGTTTCCCGTTGCCTCGGATCGATCAGCTGGTGGACAGCACGGCGGGACACGAATTACTCTCTTTCCTGGACGCGTACTTCGGGTATAACTAGATCGCAATGCATCCCCTGGATAGGCAGAAGACTACCTTTGTCACAAACAAGGGACTCTACTGTTACCGGGTCATGCCGTTTGGCCTGAAAAACACTGGGGCCACGTGTCAAAGATTGGTAAACCAAATGTTCTCCAAGCAGATCAGACGTACAATGGAAGTGTACATCGATGACATGTTGGTAAAAAGTATTAAGGCAACCGATCACCTGACGGATCTTGGAAAAATGTTCACTGTCCTTTGAGAATACCAGATGAAGCTGAATCCCACAAAGTGCGCTTTTGGAGTCGGCTCAGGAAAATTTCTTGGGTTTCAAGTCAGTCAGAGAGGTATTGAGGCGAACCCCGACAAGATCAAAGCACTCCTCGACATGAGTTCGCCTCGGACCATCAAGGAAATACAATGCCTCACGGGACGAGTCGCGGCGATCGGGCGTTTCATATCCAGAGCAACAGATAAATGCCTCCCCTTCTTCCAACAGTTAAAGGGTCATAATGAACGCCAGAATGCGAATAAGCCTTCCAGCAACTGAAGCAGTATCTGGGCTCACCCCCCTTATTATCCAAACCTGAAGAAGGCGAGCCCATGTTCCTCTACCTTACGGCCTCGGCCGTCAGCTCAGCCTTGATCAAGGAGATTGGAGGTAAGAAACACCCCGTATATTACGTGAACAAAGCTCTGGTACCTTCAGAAACGAGATATCAGCCCCTGGAGAAGCTAGTTCTCAGTCTCGTCGTTTCAGCTCGGAGGTTACGTCCATACTTCCAAGCTCATTCCGTAGTTGTGTTGACCGACTCCCCTCTCAAGCAAGTTCTTCAGAGGCCCGAGGTTTTGGGACGGATGACCAAGTGGGCCATTGAACTTGGTGAGTTCAACATCCAGTTTCGTCCGAGGACAGCAATCAAGGGCCAATCTGTGGCTGACTTCATTGCCAAATTTACCACTCCGAGCGCGGAAGAGATCATTACCGAAGTCGAAATGACTCCACTTGTCCCCCAAGGTGGCCAAAAGGTGGTATCAGACTCGGGATGGGTTCTCTATGTGGACGGGTCGTCCAATATTAAAGGGGTCAGGCCGGAATCGTCCTGACCGCGCCGGATTCCACGACTATCTAATATGCGATCAAACTCGGGTTCAAGGCTTCAAACAATGAGGCGGAATACGAGGCTTTATTATTCAGACTCAGATTGGTGGCGAGTCTAGGCGTTCAATCTCTTCAGGTCCGATGCGACTCTCAGCTAGTAATAAATCACATTTCTACTGAGTACGAAGCCATGAGGACGAGGATGATTGCTTATCTCGACGAGGCGAGGAAATTGTTCGAAAGATTTTGGAGTTGCACTATCCATCAGATCCCGAGAGTGAAAAATTCATGGGTCGACGTCCTAGCTAGGCACGCCTCGGCCGCCGAAGGGAAAATCCAGTGAGTCATCCCCATTGAATTCATAGAGCATCTGATCATCGATAAGGCGGAGAAGAAGGAAGTCAATCCAGTGCATGTTAATCCAATCTGGATGGATGCGATCTTCAACCACCTCACGTCTGGTGAAACCCCCTCGGATAGGTTAGAAACCGGGTGTCTGAGAATCCGAGTAGCTCGATATACCATCCTGGACGGTATCCTATACAAGAAAGGGCATTTTTAGCCCTACCTCAGGTGTCTCTGACCTGATGAGGCAGAATATGTCATTCAGGAGATTCATGAAGGATCTGTAGAAACCATTCTAGCAGCCGAGCCTTGGCCCTAAATACTCCGACAAGGATATTTCTGGCCGACTATCAGGAAGGACTCCAAGGACTACGTTCAGAAATGCAACAAATGTCAATGCTTCGCTGCTGTACCGAGGCAACCAGTGAAAGAAATGACTCCCATGAGTGGCCTTTGGTCGTTCGCTCAGTGGGGAATCGACATCATCGGCCCTCTGCCTATGGGAAAAAGGCAAGTCAAGTTTGTCATCGTTGCAGTCAACTACTTCACCAAGTGGGCCGAGGCTGAGCGCGTCGCTAAAATTATAGAACAGAAGGTGATCGACTTTGTCTGGAAAAACATCATCTGCCGGTTCAGGATTTCTGTAAGTGCTATGGTCTCATGCTCCTTTGGTTGTCAAATTTTGATGTGTCAAAACATCTTTCTGTGTCCTGTGCTTGTATGATGATTTATATGAATTCAAGACACTGCATAAACACTTCAAGAAGCTACATGTTGAAGTCTTCAAGAAGCTACATGTTGAAGTCTCAAGAAGCTACATGTTGAAGTCTTCAAGAACCTACATGTTGAAGTCTCAAGAAGCTACATGTTGAAGTCTTAAGAAGCAACGCATGAAGTAGTTTTATGTTGATGAAGATCTCAAGTTTAAAGCTACAACAAGTTCAAGATCTCAAGCCTGATATGGTTCAAAATATCTACATTCGTTGAATGGTTGAAGTTCAATGTCCATACGACATGGTTCAGGTTTGAATGACCTTAGGTTGACCCTTTAAGTAGGTCACTTTGGATACATAAATAAAATATTTATTTTGCATAAGTTTGGTCTATTCTAAGACCAGTCCTAGCTCTTGCTCGACCAGTCCTAGCATTGGTTCGACTAGTCCAAGAAATTCCACGACCAGTCCTAAGTTGTTGAAGATTTTTCAGAATTTTTGGTACGCCCACGACCAGTCCTGGAGATCCTTCGACCGGTCGTAGGTGTGGCTTCGACTCGTCCACGACCAGTCGTAGAGCTACGACTCAAAGTCCAGCAACGAAAACTCTGGTCTTACGACCAGTCGTAGATATCCACGACCAGTCGTAGGTGACCCATGACCAGTCGTAGGCTACTCACGACCAGTCGTGGAACGACTTTCAAAGATCGCGCTTAATTTTTCAAAAATCTGTTAGAGCTACGACCAGTCGTAGGTTTCTAAGACTAGTCGTAGGAGCGATTTTTGCTTCTATAAATTGAACACGAAATTCAGAGTTTTCACACTTCAACTCGATTCAATTCAAGATTTTTCAAGTGATCACTCTGAGATAAGTCTGTGTTTATTTTAAGCTACATTGTGCTTATTTAATATTCCTTTTTGCTAGCTTATTTAATTTGATTTTGTTTCTGTATTCCAATCTTATTTGAAAAGAGGAATTATCTTATTCCTTCTTCTTGGAATCAAAATCAAATATAGCTACGCCCAACAAGTAAAATCTAAAATCAATTAGGATTTAGAACCTTATGAATGTGAGTATTGGAAATTGAACTTTGACATTCAATCATCTACTCCGATTGGTTCTACCGGGTTGCTACGAAAAGGAGAAATCCAAGTATTTTACATTCTGTAAAATTTATTTACCTTTGGTTTTATTTGAGGTTAAGCCAGAAAAATCTCATTGTATTGGTTTTGTTTGAGGTTGAACCAGAAAAAATCTCATTGTATTGGTTATCTGAGGAGAACCAGAAAACTCAGAAAAGAGGGGTTTTTGAATTGTGTAAGCCCAAGTGAAAAAGACACAATTGTAAAGGTTTTTGGTGAACCTGTGAAAACCTATTTGATAGTGAACGCTAATATCCCCTGTGTGAGGATATTAGGAGTGGAGTAGCTTTTTGTGTGGTTGTTGGAAAACAGTTGGTGTACACACAGGCGAACCACTATAACTCTTTGCCTTGTGGATTGAATGCTTGCTTAATTTTCATATCTTTTATCATTCGATTGTGTGGAATGTACAAGTGGATGTGAATGTTGTAACTATTTACATTTCAAGCAAGTGTGGGGATGTTGTTAATTTAGATCTTACTTCTGCATTTAATTTCAATTCCTTGCTATTTCATTTACTTATATTAAAATTGAGTCCTTGATCCAAAAGAGGTTCTAGAAATAAGGTTGTCCTACCATAAGCCCTTGTTTATTATGGTGTAAGGTTGTCCTTAGAACTGAATTTGTATCAATCTCTCAATACTTATTTATCAAAGTGATTTAAATTAGCTTTGTGAATTGATTCATATTGTAAGGCTATTGGTTTAATTTATTTCCGCTAATTTTATTTTAAATTTGGCATAGTCCTATTCACCCCCCCCCCCCCTCTAGGACATATATAACTTGGCCTTTTCAAGTGGTATCAAAGCCTAATAGCTCATTTTTGTTGCTTTTTATTTGGATTTATTTCCTGAGCTAACGATTTAAGCTATATAAAAAGATGTCAAATTTTGATAGCCTTTCAGTTACTAGGCCTCCACCCTTTGATGGCTCCAACTATGCCTATTGGAAAGCCAGAATGAGGATTTTCCTCAAATCAATGGATGAAAGTGTGTGGCAAGCCACAGTGACTGAATGGAAACCTCCTATCATGGAAGTAACTGGTGTTGATGGTTCAAAATCTATGAAAATTACACCGTATTACCAATGGACCACACTTCAGAAAAATGAGAGTAGTGCTAATGCTAAAGCACTAAATGCAATCACTTGCGCACTATCACCGGATGAGTTCAAAAGAATCATATCCTGTGATACTGCAAAGCAAGCCTGGGATATTTTAGAAATGACACACGAAGGTACATCAATTGTCAAGAAATCTAAAGTCCAACTCCTCACAACTAAATTTGAAGAAATTCATATGGAGGAAAATGAAATGTTTATGGACTTTTACACTAGATTGAATGACATTGTAAACTCAATGTGGGGTCTTGGCGATAAGATCCCAGAAAGTAAAGTGTGTGCAAAAATACTACGCTCTCTTCCTGAACGGTTCAATTCTAAGGTAACCGCAATCCAGGAACTTCGTGATACGGATAATATGAAGGTAGAAGAATTAGTTGGTTCTTTACAAACCTATGAATTAAGTTTTAAAGCTCCTAAAGGTAAATCTATTGCTTTGAAGTCATCTAAAAGTATTACTCAAGAAAATTCAGATTCAGAAAAGTCTGAAGATGATGTGGCCCTTTTGGCGAAAAAGTTTTATAAGATTTTCAAAAGTAAGAAAAGAGTCGATTTTCAAAAGGCAAATGAAAAGAAACGTTCCAAACCTAAGTCTAAAACTTGGAAATCATTGAAAGATAGTCAATGCTACAACTATCAAGAATATGGGCATTTAGCAAACAAATGTCCTAAAAAGGACAGATCCAAAAGGAAGGGTATGTTGGCTACTTGGGATGAATCGTCTGATTCTGAAGCCTCTTCTGAATCAGAAAATTCAGAAACCGAGTCGGGCAGTGAACTTAAGGCCCTTATGACTCTAGCCAAGTTTACTTTTTCAGATCACGATGATTCAACAAGTGAAGAAAATTTGGATAGTGATCATGAAAATGATGAAGATCTTCAAGATGCTTACAATGCCTTATATAAGGAAAGTTGTAAAATTGCTGTCAAACTTAAACTTCAAAAAGAAAAGTTTTTTAAACTTAAAGAATGTTTTGAAACCCTTGTTTTAGAAAAATCCCAATTTCAGATTGTTTTGAAAAATCAAAGTGTGATCTGGAATTCAAAACCTCCCTGATTGAAAATTTGAAATCTGAAAATGAGAAACTTAAAAATGAAGTATCTTCTCTTTTGAGTTTGAAGGACACATGGAGATATGCTAAGGTGATCCAAAATTAGAAAAATTATTATCCGGATCAAGAAAATGTGGCGATCGATCCGGGTTGGGCTATGATAAAAACACATCTCCTAAACAGAAGAATACTCCTTCCAATTTTGTGAAAGGAGAGACTTCTAACTCAAAAGGAAAAGGTACTAGTCAAGTTTTTTCTAAAAATACAAAAAACTTTTAAAAAACCCAAAAGCAGCTATATAAATCAGATTCGAAACCCTCTAGCTGAAAAAATTATTGATTTACTTAAGGAGCTATTAAAATCTAACTCAGTAGGTCACTCTTACAACTATAAACAAAAGAAGACCAATTATTCTCCTAAACCCAAAACAGTACTGAAATGGGTTCCTAAGGTTGCCTGTTTGGTTGCTCACACTGCTTTCAAAGCTACAAGTCATTCGAAATGGTACCTAGACAGTGGATGCTCCAGACATATGACAGGCGACAAAGCACTATTCATCGATCTTAAAGATATGACTGATGGGTCAGTCACATTTGGTGATGGTAGCAACTGCAAGATAATTGGCAAAGGTACGGTCCAACTCTATAACCTTCCCTTATTTAAAAGTTTTATATGTTGAGGGTTTAAAAACACAACCTGTTGAGCATATCTCAAATATGCGATAACAACCATAATGTTAAATTTTCTAATCAAGGTTGTGAAATTATAAATGAAAAGGGTTCTGTAATATTAACTGGTCGCCGAACTTCTGAAAACTGCTATATAGTAAGCGATAGTAGCTCATCTAAACAAACGTGCTACATGGTCCATACCGATGAGACAGAATTATGGCATAAACGCCTCGGACATGTACACTATCGAAATTTATACAGATTGAGCAAAGGAGAACTAATTAGAGGTCTACCTAAGATACAAAAAGTAGACAAGATTTGTGGTGAATGCCAGTATGGTAAACAAACTAGGAGCTCTCACAAAAAGGTGAACTCCAATACCACCACAAGACCACTCGAGCTTCTCCACATGGATCTTATAGGACCAACAAGAACGGAAAGTCGAGGTGGCAAAAAGTACATCTTAGTTATTGTAGATGATTATACAAGATACACTTGGGTTTCATTCTTGAGAGACAAATCAGAAACCCTTGATGAAGTGAAAAAGATTATAAAACAGATTCAAACTGAAAAAAATTCTCAAGTCAACAAGATCCGTAGTGATCATGGATCCGAATTCGAAAATAACGGTTTTGAGAAATTCTATAGCGATCAGGGAATATCGCATGAATTCTCTGCACCTAAAACTCCTCAACAAAATGGAAATGTCGAGAGGAAGAATAGAGTGCTTCAAGAAATGGGAAATGTTATGTTAAATAGCATGAAGCTCCCTAGGAATCTCTGGGCTGAAGCAGTGAATACAGCCTGCTACATTATTAACCGTGTTTATATCTGTAAAACTAATAATAAACGGCTTATGAAATGTGGTTTGAGAAAAACCTTCTGTCAAATACTTTTGAGTTTTTGGCAGCAAGTGCTATATTTTGCGTGACCGTGAAAATTTGGGAAAATTCGACACTAAAAGTGATGAAGGGATCTTTTTAGGATATTCTTTAAATAGTCATGTATATCGTGTTCTGAACAACAGGACCGGTGTGATTCAAGAGTCAATAAATGTTGTGATTGACGATCTTTTGAATACACCAGTCCCTAGTTCAGATAATGATGAAGTGCTTATACTTGAAAAACAAGAAACTTCAACAAGTGAACCTAATTCTGAATTAAGGACTGTTAAAGATCATCCAACTTCTCAAATACTTGGAAACCCTCTCACTGGTGTGCGCACTCGTAGACAATTAGAGGACATATGTAACTATATATGCTTTACATCCCAGATTGAACCGGTTAACGTAAAAGAAGCACTTTCGGATGAAAACTGGATTCTTGCGATGCAAGAAGAACTTAATCAGTTTGTTAGAAATGATATCTGGTACCTTGTTCCTAGACCTAAAGATAAACATATTATTGGAACAAAATGGATTTTCAAAAACAAATCTGATGAACTTGGAAATATTATTCGAAATAAAGCAAGACTAGTTGTACAGGGGTATACACAAATTGAAGGTATTGACTATAATGAGACATTTGCCCCTGTAGCTCGTCTTGAATCAATCAGACTTTTTATCTCCATTGCATGTTTTAGGAAGATTAAAATTTACCAAATGGATGTAAAGAGTGCCTTTCTGAATGGTGATTTACATGAAGAGGTATATGTTGAACAACCTACAGGGTTTGAAGATCCTAAATTTACTGATCATGTGTATCGTCTTAAGAAGGCTCTCTATGGTCTAAAACAAGCTCCCAGAGCATGGTACAAAAAGCTGACTAAGTTTTTACTGAGTCATAATTTTCAGATAGGATGTGTTGATAAGACGCTCTTTGTTAAGAAACATAACGATGATATTCTAATGGTTCAAATATATGTTGACGATATTATTTATGGATCAACCTGTACTAATATGACTGTTGAGTTTGCAGATTTGATGAAGTCTAAATTCGAAATGAGCATGGTTGGAGAATTAAACTATTTCCTAGGGTTGCAAGTTAAATAACAACCTGATGGAATTTTTATCTCTCAAACCAAATATGCTCTGAATTTAATCAAGAAATTTGGATTTGAGAAAGGTAAAAATTTTGATACTCCTATGAGTACAACTTTGAGACTCTCAAAAGACTCTACAGGTAATGATGTGGATCCTAAATTGTATCGTAGTTTGATTGGTAGTTTACTTTATCTGACTGCTAGTAGACCAGATATCGCTTTGAGTGTTGGTATTTGTGCTCGTTATCAATCAAATCCTAAAGAATCTCACTTAACTGCTGTTAAGCAGATTATGCGATATGTCACAAGTTCTACTAAACTGGGTCTCTGGTAACCACATGAGACTAATGTTCAATTAGCCGGGTACGCAGATGCTGACTGGGCTAGAAACATTGATGATAGGAAATCAACCAGTGGTGGTTGTTTCTACATTGGAAATTGTCTTGTTTCTTGGTTTAGTAAGAAGCAAAGTTCTATATCGCTATCAACAGCTGAGGCTGAATACATTGCTGCTGGAAATGCATGTACTTAACTTGTTTGGATGAAACGTATGTTAAGCGATTATGGAATTACTCAGGATTCTATGATTTTATTTTGCGATAATTCCAGTGCAATAAATATCTCTAAAAATCCAGTTCAGCATTCACGTACTAAGCATATTGACATTAGATTTCATTACATTCGTGAATTAGTGGAAGAAAAGGTAATATATTTGGATTACATTCCAACCGAGACTCAACTTGCGGACACTTTCACTAAACCGCTCGACAAAAGTAGGTTTAATAAATTAAAGTTTGATCTCGGTATGTGCAATTTAAATTGAATTTGCATGATTTGGTGTATCATAATGTACATAAGTTTGATGATTTATTTGCTTAAATTTGAAAATTATTTGAAAAAAAAAATTGCAAATTTTGTGTCGTACTCGACCAGTCGTGAGTTTACACGACCGGTCGTGATACGACCGGTCGAACACTTACACGACCGGTCGTGATACTCGGGATTTCACTTTATTTTGGGGATTTTGACTTCTCTTCTTCATTTCTTTTTACTCTCTAACGGCTCTAGCTACGACCGGTTGAACCCACCTTCATTGTACTTCAAGGTTAGTGGTTCTTTTGCTATTTTCTTGTTGATTCTTGTTATTAGTGTTCCAAATCACATTCTTGTAGAATCTATTTGGTCGTTCATTGCAAGTTTGGGGTTTTATCTTGAAAAATCTGTTCTATCAAAACCCCATTTCTTTTATCTTGCATCTTGTTGTTTCCTTGAAATCCTCCTTTGAAAATGGATGCTAGAGGTAAAAAGAAAACTACTCGAGGTCCCTCTTCATCTAGATCAGCTTCTATTGCACAACGTCATCTTCGCTCTCCCGAAAATGATCCTTCTAATGCTAGGGATTTGCGTATGCGTAATGTTATTGTTGAGTGTCCTGTGAATGTTAATCACATTGCTTCATTTGGTATCCCTCCTCTGTTGGAATCTGTGGGATGGGATAACATCTTGCATTGGGGTGGAGCTGCATACCAGTCCATTGTCCAATCCATGTTTGCATGTATCTGTGATTTTTCTCTTGAGAATTTAACTTTTAAAGTTGATACTCAAGATGGATTGTTTTTAGTGGATCGACATTTGATTGCTGACATTATGGAAATACCTGTCAATGATGAGAGCATTCCAATTCATATTTTACATGACAGTCTCTCAGAATCTGAACGAAAAATGCTTACTAGAGATTTATGTAATTTGGATGTTCACTGGACTCATAAAGGTCATGCACTTCCCTCAAGGTATTTGTTACCCAGACACAGGTTACTTCATAGGATTTTCATCTCAAATCTTTATCCACGTTCTGGTAATAAAACCGAACTCACTGCTTTTATGGTTCGTGTTTTGCATTCTGTCTCTGGTGTAAAAATATGTTTACCTTCTTTAATTTGTCATTCCATTATTCTGTCTCGTCACCATCCAGGACATAGTGATATACCCTTTGGTTATTTATTGACTATGCTGGCAAATCATATGCTCGTGGCTATGCCTACTAGAGAAAAACCCATCCATCATCTTCCTTTTAATAATTCCAATATTAATAAGATGAATTTAGAATTGGCTGATGGCCAAGTGGATGCTGGTAGCAGTGGTGCTGAAGCAGGAGATGCAGGTCAAGCTGGTGATCTTCCTGAAGACGTGAATATGGATGATTTATTTGAAGAACTTGAGTCAGACTCGACTGATGATCCTGATTTTCAGCCCTCTGATTTTGATGAGAGATTGAATTCCCTTAAAGAGCAGGTGGCTCAAATTCGTGTTACCCAAGACACGCAATTCTCTTATCTACGCAAATATATGAGGCGGATTGCTAAGGGTTTACACAAAATTGATCCTTCTAATCCTGCTCCCTCTTCTGGTTCTGACTGAATTTTTGATGGGTCTGTAATTTTTTTTAAAGTCTGAACTTTACATGCTTACTGACTTTTTGAATTATGCATTATGCTTTCTTGAATCAACTCCTATTTTCATTATCATTGTTGCTCTTCTTCCTTTGTCATTTTGTGACAAAAAGGGGGAGAAGTTTTGGGAGATGTGCTCCTATTACCTATTACTCAGGGGGAGTTAAGCTTCTCAGGGGTAGGTATGGGAGAATGATGCTAGTTATTACTTATCATATATAACTGTGCATGCTTCTCTATTGTTGAACTTGTGGTGTGTATGCTTCTCTATTGTTGAACTTGTTGTGTGTACTTAGTTTCAATTGGAAGTATTATAATTTGGGTGTTTTGTCACAAATTTGACAAAGGGGGAGATTGTAAGTGCTATGATCTCATGCTCCTTTGGTTGTCAAATTTTGATGTGTCAAAACATCTTTCTATGTCCTGTGCTTGTATGATGATTTATATGAATTCAAGACACTGCATAAACACTTCAAGAAGCTACATGTTGAAGTCTTCAAGAAGCTACATGTTGAAGTCTCAAGAAGCTACATGTTGAAGTCTTCAAGAACCTACATGTTGAAGTCTCAAGAAGCTACATGTTGAAGTCTTAAGAAGCAACGCATGAAGTAGTTTTATGTTGATGAAGATCTCAAGTTTAAAGCTACAACAAGTTCAAGATCTCAAGCCTGATATGGTTCAAAATATCTACATTCGTTGAATGGTTGAAGTTCAATGTCAATACGACATGGTTCAGGTTTGAAGGACCTTAGGTTGACCCTTTAAGTATGTCACTTTGGATACATAAATCAAATATTTATTTTACATAAGTTTGGTCTATTCTAAGACCAGTCTTAGCTCTTGTTCGACCAGTCCTAGCATTGGTTCGACTAGTCCAAGAAATTCCACGACCAGTCCTAAGTTGTTGAAGATTTTTCAGAATTTTTGGTACGCCCACGACCAGTCCTGGAGATCCTTCGACCGGTCGTAGGTGTGGCTTCGACTCATCCACGACCAGTCGTAGAGCTACGACTCAAAGTCCAGCAATGAAAACTCTGGTCTTACGACCAGTCGTAGATATCCACGACCAGTCGTAGGTGACCCACGACCAGTCGTAGGCTACTCACGACCAGTCGTGGAACGACATTCAAAGATCGCGCTTAATTTTTCAAAAATCTGTTAGAGCTACGACCAGTCATAGGTTTCTAAGACCAGTCGTAGGAGCGATTTTTGCTTCTATAAATTGAACACGAAATTCAGAGTTTTCACACTTCAACTCGATTCAATTCAAGATTTTTCAAGTGATCACTCTGAGATAAGTCTGTGTTTATTTTAAGCTACATTGTGCTTATTTAATATTCCTTTTTGCTAGCTTATTTAATTTGATTTTGTTTCTGTATTCCAATCTTATTTGAAAAGAGGAATTATCTTATTCCTTCTTCTTGGAATCAAAATCAAATATAGCTACGCCCAACAAGTAAAATCTAAAATCAATTAGGATTTAGAACCTTATGAATGTGAGTATTGGAAATTGAACTTTGACATTCAATCATCTACTCCGATTGGTTCTACCGGGCTGCTACTACGAAAAGGAGAAATCTAGGTATTTTTACATTTCTGTAAAATTTATTTACCTTTGGTTTTGTTTGAGGTTAAGCCAGAAAAATCTCATTGTATTGGTTTTGTTTGAGGTTGAACCAGAAAAAATCTCATTGTATTGGTTATCTGAGGAGAACCAGAAAACTCAGAAAAGAGGGGTTTTTGAATTGTGTAAGCCCAAGTGAAAAAGACACAATTGTAAAGGTTTTTGGTGAACCTGTGAAAACCTATTTGATAGTGAACGCTAATATCCCCTGTGTGAGGATATTAGGAGTGGAGTAGCTTTTTGTGTGGCTGTTGGAAAACAGTTGGTGTACACACAGGCGAACTACTATAACTCTTTGCCTTGTGGATTAAATGCATGCTTAATTTTCATATCTTTTATCATTCGATTGTGTGGAATGTACAAGTGGATGTGAATGTTGTAACTATTTACATTTCAAGCAAGTGTGGGGATTGTTGTAATAATTTAGATCTTACTTCTGCATTTAATTTCAATTCCTTGCTATTTCATTTACTTATATTAAAATTGAGTCCTTGATCCGAAAGAGGTTCTAGAAATAAGGTTGTCCTACCATAAGCCCTTGTTTATTATGGTGTAAGGTTGTCCTTAGAACTGAATTTGTATCAATCTCTCAATACTTATTTATCAAGGTGATTTAAATTTAGCTTTGTGAATTGATTCATATTGTAAGGCTATTGGTTTAATTTATTTCCGCCAATTTTATTTTAAATTTGGCATAGTCCTATTCACCCCCCCCCCCTCTAGGACATATATAACTTGGCCTTTTCAATTTCCTACACCATTGTGTCAGACAATGGCCTGCAGTTTGACAACAACAAATTTCGAAGCATGTGTCAAGGACTCGGCATCACAAATGCATATTCTTCTTCTTGACATCTCCAGTCCAACGGGCAAGTGGAGGCAGTCAATAAAGTTATCAAGCACTATCTCAAGACGACGTTGGAGAAGCAAAAGGTGGCTGGGCCGAGGAACTCCCGTTCGTCCTCTGGGCCTATAGAACCACGACTTAGTCCTCAACTAAAGAAACTCCGTTCTCACTCTCTTACAGCTCGGAGGTGATGGTGCCAGTTGAAATCAGTCTCCTTATGGCTCGGGTTAAGAACTATCAAGAAAACCAAAACTCCGAGCAGATTGTGGCCAACTTGGATAAGCTCGAAGAAATCAGAGATATCTCAAAGCTTCGAGTCGCAGCTCGGCATCAACAAGTTGCATGATTTTACAATTCGAAAGTCAAGACTAGGCGATTCTGTCCAGGGGACTTAGTCTTTCTCCGGGTATTCCAGAACACCACCGAGCCGGGGGCTGGGACACTTGGACCTAATTGGGAAAGGCCTTACTGAGTCGTCTGGTCGACCAAATTGGGCTCCTACCACTTAGAAGACCTCGAGGGTCGACAACTCCCCCACCCTTGGAATGCCGAGCACTTAAAAGTTTACTATCCGTGACGAAGTAACCTTTAAGGCTTTCAGTAAATGTGCACCTCCGAGCGACAAACCTTTAAGACTCTCAGCAAATGTACGCCTTCGAGCGACAAACCTTTAAGTCTCTTAATAAAAAATTCACCTCTTCTTATCTACATGAACGAATTATCTACCAAGGAAAAGTTACCTCTCATATGCAAGGGCGGACTCAATGAAATAATCCCTTAAAGAAGGGGTTAGTACATTATCCCACAAAAATTCAATACGGCATCCCCAAGTCAGGGGAAAAGACAAAAAATGACCTGACTCCCTCAACAGGAGTCGGCTCACTGATTAACGGATGAAGTGGAAGTTCCTCACCAATCGTGGGATGAGCCGACCCCCTATGGGTCCGGACTCGACAAACAGGCCATGAAGGCTTCAAAAACTGTAAGAGGCGGCATTGGAAGGAGCTGACTCGTCAAAGGGTCGACTCGGCCATGCCATAAAGTAAATTGACCTATTAACAAATTAGTTCGGCAATCAACAATCGACAATAAAAAATCAGTTATGGATTAACATCTAAAAGTTGTCATTCAAGCGCCCTCTCAAGAGGGTCAAAAATCATCATTCATGAACCTTCATTAGAAGGTCAAAAAGTAACCAAAAAGAAAAGTTTTTGACAAATCCTAAAAAAAAAGGAAAAGAAAATTATTCAATCTACACGGTCGGGGGAGGAGGAGCTTGATCCGGGTGGACATCTTCAGCAGGCACCTCTTTGGCATCTTCGAACAATAAAGGTTCAAGGTTAAGGTCTGGATACAGGCCGTGGACCACCTCGATGCAATCATGAAAGCCACGGTTATAAAACATGGCGGCTTCAGCGTCCCTCTCCTTTGAAGTCTTGAAGGCGTCCACCGCTTCAGCCACCGCTACAGCCAGAGAAGCCTCGTCCTCAGCCCACTGGGTTTCCTTCGCCTGGGAGACAGCTCGGTTTTACTCTTCCAGCCTCAGCCTTGGCTTGCTCAAGGGCTTCACCCAGTCGAGTGCTCTCCATAGCCAGCTAGTCTGCGTGAGCCCTGGCCCGAGTCAGTTCTGCAGTTGCAGCGTCGCACTGAGCCTTGAAGCCATCTGCGATTCCCTGTAGTCATAGCTCTTTAGCCTCAAGGTGAGTCACGACCCCCTACAACTGAAGCTCTCTAGCCTTCCTGTCTTCAAGCTGCCGACGCAACTCGCCCTGCTCGAGTCGGAGAAAGGTTCCTTCGTCCCACAAGACCCCCACTTAGGTCTTGAGGACTTCCACCTCAGCTTCTCTCTTTTCTAACTCGCGCGCCCTCTCCCAAGCTGAAAGAAGTTTTGGGATAGACTGAACAAAAATAAAAACAATGATGAGTACTTGGAAGCAGCAAGTGCACAAAGGCAGGGAAAGTTGATGAAAATACCATGTAAAATACGAAGGTCATGTCGTTCAAGGAGCTGTCAGATTTGCTGAGAAGGTTGGCTATGCTCTCCTCTTGGGCATGCTTGGCAGCCCAAGGTGTCAGACAAGATAGGTGGTAGCCCGACGTTAACTTCCCACCACTCGTCCCTACATGAGCCGAGTCTGCTGCTTCCGCAAACCCAGTCCTACTGTCGGCTAAGGCCTGAGCCTCATCCCCGAGATCATATCTAGCCTCAGGAGGGGTAATGAGTCAGCCATTCGAATGACCTCCTCTCGCTCGGATGATGAAGGGATAACTATACAAGGGGTTGAAGGGTGAACCTCTTTGGTGGGGGGAATGGTCGTGGGTGGAACGGAAGGAGTTATGGTTGCTAAAGTCGGAACAATGATTGCTGGAGCCCTAACCTCAGCAAGCGCCACAATCGTAGTTGTGACAATGGGAGCTACGGCTGAAGCTGCAGTAATAGAAACTGGACCAGAGGGGCCCTCTCCACGAGGAGTTGCTTGCCTCCTCCGAACAGTGGTCTTCACTCGGGGCTCAGCCCTCAACAACTCCATTGTCGGGGCAGTCTTCCTCCTCCAAGAACCAGATGCTTTGGCCATGCCTGCGTAAAAAATGACAAATCAGCAACTAAATGAATATGTCTGATCCCTCCAAAGGAAACGAAAGAAGAACCTATTGAAGGACGTCGAGAGAGACGACGACTTGCAAAGCCCAGACCAATGGAGATTGGTAGCTGTAATCAGGTCTGACCAGGAGCGAAGCTCTCCTGATCGCGCTCTAGTCTTATCTAAGCAGTTTTTCTGGGCCGAGTCGAGGGGAGGTGTCCCCCTTGGGAAATCTACAAAGACAGAAAACTCCAGTTAAGTTTAACTAGGGTAACAAAGAAGGGCATCAGAAAAGAGGGAATGATTAGTCCGACCTGGTTTTGAGAATTGGGTGGGAACCCTAGTTGTCAGAGTCCTGAGTTCAGCTGTCGGTGCCTCCCATTCACCCATAGTTCAGAACCATTTATTCTTTCAGTCCTTGTTAGAGGACGGAAGATTCATTACCAGCCCCGACCCCTTGCTACCTCGGGTCACGAAGTAGTACCATGGTTCTTGACTATCGTGCTTGACCAGGTACAAGCCCATATCTCCTCTAGGGTCAGATCCGAGTTCCCGACTTGACGCCAAATGATAAAGAAAGAAATTAACACCCTCCATGCATTGGGGGTGAATTGCCCAGGAGCTAGTCCAAGGTAGGCTGTTATGGCTCGGACGAAGGGATGTAAAGGAAGTCAGATCCCACATTGCAGTGCACAAAGAAAGATGACAACTTCTCCCACGGTAGGCACTCCAGCGGTGTCAAGGGGCGCCGGGGCTCTTATCCGAACGGAGTCTGGGATCTGAAACTCCGAGTGGATCCACTCCATTTGAGACTCCGATAGCACGGAGCCTCCTGAGACTACCTTCGAGGCCCGCCCACTCACTGGCATCTCGTCAGCCTCAGTAGTTGTTGTCCCGGGGGTTCGAACGATTTTCTTTTGGCCAGTACGATAAGTTTGAGCCCCCGTCTCCTTCAATTTTCGGGACGGGGGCAATAAAGGTACCTCTTCATAGGGGCCTTTAGATGCCCCTCTCCTGTCATTGGAGCTCCCCGACTCGGAGTTGTCACTGTGTTAGTGCTATTATATGATACCTCTTTGGTTGTCAAATTTTGTGTGTCAAAACCTTTGTGTGTTCTATGTCTTGGTGTGTTCTATGTTTAAGACAACCATATCAACTTATGGACTCTTCAAGCGGCTTCAAGGTACATTTCGAAGATATAAAGAAGACATAGTATTCTTTATTCACGCAAAGGTTATTCAAGGTCAAGATACAAGCAGCGTTTGAAGGTGTGAAGCTCAAAAGCAAACTCAAGATAAATGTTTGTGTCAAGTCTTTGGACGACTCGTACTTCAGGCTTCAAGTACTAAAAGATTTATCATTCGTTGAATGAAGTAAAGTTCAATGTCCATACTTCATTATTCAGGTTTGATAGACCATAATCTTTGACCTTAGGGTAGGTCATTTTGGATACATTATACAACTGTATTTAAACATATTTTTGATCTGCTCTTAGACTAGTCCTAGGTCTGGTTCGACCAGTCCTAGCACTGGCTCGACCTATCTAAGAATTTCCTAGGCCAGTCTTGGACTTGTTCAATTTTATCGGATTTTCTGGTTCGCTCACGACCAGTCTTGGAGTCTGCTCGACCGGTCGTGGGATGTCCTCGACTCGAACCTCGACCAGTCGTGGAGCCTCGATTCAAACTCCAGCGACTAAATTCACTGTCGCTCGACCAGTCGAGCAGGGGTCTCGACCGGTCGTGGACGACCTTCGACCAGTCGTGGACTGCCTACGACCGGTCGAACATCGGTTTTCCTGATTCCGCGCAAAAATTCAAAAATCTGTTTCTCCTAAGACTAGTCGTGGGAACTCCTAGACCAGTCGAAGACGAATTTCTGTAGCTATAAATAGCACACGAATTTCAGAGTTTAAATGTCGAAAAATCTATCAAAGCAAGTATATTCTAGGCTCCACTCTGAGATAAGTCGTGTTTATTTTTAAGCTAATTTGCGCTTCATTCTAATTCCTTTTATTAGCTTTTTGCATTTGATTTTATTCTAAATTCCAATCATATTTGAAAAGGGGAAATCGTGTATTCCTTCTTCTTGGAATTAAAATTAAATAGAGCTAGCCCTTTGTGATTTCATTTAAAATCAATTAGAACTTAGAACCTCGATAAATTGAGTATTGGACATTGAACTATCATTATTGAATCTCTACTCTGATCGGTTCTTCCGGGCTACTGCAAAAGGATAAGATCCAGGTATTCTACAATTTCTGTAATTTCTATTTTGGTTTTGTATGAGATTTGCCAGAAAAATCTCTATGTGTATGGTTATCTGAGGAGAGCCAGAAAACTCAGATTGTGGGGTTTTTTGAATTGTGTAAGCCAAGTGATAAAGACACAATTGTGAAGGTTTTTGGTGAACCTGTGAAAACCAGTTTTATTAGAGAATGCTAATATCCCCTGTGTGAGGATATTAGGAGTGGAGTAGCATTCTGTGTGGCTGTTTGAGGACAGTTGGTGAACACACAGGCGAACCACTATAACTTCTTGTCTTGTGGATTGAATGGTTATTTAATTCCTTATCTTTTATCATTCAGTTCTATTTTCCTTGTGGATGTGAATGTTGTAACAGTTTGAAATTTCAAGCAAGTGTGGGAATGTTGTAATAATTTAGTGATTTATTTTTGCAATTTCTTTCTTGCAATCCCTTTTTTTTGATTCAAGCTTTAAATTCCAAATTGTTCCAGCAAGGTTGCCCTGCCATATTTATGGTGTATGGTTGTCCCTAGAACAAGACATTTGTAAATTCAATTTATTTAGTGCAGTTTGTATTCCTCTTTGATTTGAGAAATTGATACAAAGACATTTCTAGATATAAGGTTGTCCTACCATAAACATTGGGTTTTTGGTGAAAGGTTGTCCTTAGAACAACGTTTGTATCAACCTCTCAAATTCAGTTGTTTGAGGTTGTATTTCATTTATGCATTACAATTTATTTAATTGGTTCATTAGCTATCATACTCTGTTTAATTCCGCTATTATAAGTTTTTATTTGGCATTGTCCTATTCACCCCCCCTCTAGGACATATAGCTTGGCCATTTCACACTGTAATCCCTAACAGTCTCCAGGTTGGATGATATCTTAAAAAGAAGGAATGCAAAGAGGCGCAAGGAAGGAGACTCACTGGACGATCACCAGGAATCACTTCTGCCGTAAATACTCGGTCGGTCGGAATGACCCGTCGAAAAACCCTGATTGGCTGGAATCGCCCTCGTCGGAAATCACCTCCTCCGGTATCAGTTCAAATACAAAGTGCAAAAGTGAATGAAAATTTCCAAAAGGAGCTTATATAGACCTTGCCAAATCTCTGCATTAATGACCAGCAATGATGGTCACAGGTGAATTGTCATGAGCCGACTTCGAAGCTGACGTGGCTACATACCATTGGCTCAGGCTCTGTCAAGCAGTACGCCTCTGACATCGAGCGACGTACTTCAGATAGATGAAACAACACCCGAATAAGGAAGGTTCCGTTCGAAACATTACTCAGGGTATACATGGCAACAGGTCATAGGCGGACGGTAATTCCAAATCTTAACCGTCGCCACGCGTCCGCTGAACGTTGGCCCGTGGGTAGGAAATCCTGAGGGCGTAATGTTTCAAAATGTGATAGTATTGGCATGCGGGGAAGAGTCGGCGGATGAGGTGATTGATCTTCCTTATGTTTACTCTCTGAGTCCTTAGCCGACCTCGAAGAGTAGGGGGCTTCTGTTATAGGAAGATCCGAGCCCCTTATAATTTTGAGGGCCGACATCATCAAACCGATAACTACTCCATCCGATGCCCACGACTAAAGGATTCACCAATGAATCGTAGAGGCGCCTCGGCCCTGAGATTAATGACCAGGAGAAAACTTGACTCAATAAAGTAGCCCGATACTTTGCCTCGGACCTCGTGAAAGAAGTCTCTCAGAATGCACGACTGGTAAGAGGACAAGTTCACTGGATCGGCTCAGACTATAAATGCGGTCACTGCTCGAGGAAGGCTTGTAATCACTCTGACTGAGGCCTCTTCAACCAAAAGGGCCGAGCCAAGGCCAAATCCTGAAGTGGGCGCTCCAAGATCTAAGCTTAGAAACTACCATATGTGGACGTGGCCGGTTACTTCGCTCACAGATATGCATGATGCGCATAAAATTCTACATGATCCTCGAATTGTGCACGATATCCCCACAATCCAAAAATCCTACTGATTGAGTGAAACGTGCCGAGATTGACGGACCTCGATCATCCGATAGTCAGGTATAAATACAATAAGACCCCATTGCTACAGGTATGCAAGATCTCACACTCTCTCTACTATCAACTTAGACCCAGATTCACTTAACTTGACTTAGGCATCGGAGGGTCCCCCGTTTTAGCCAGTGTCTCCTTTGTTCACTCTCTGTGCTGGTTCAGGGTTCCTTGGAGGTTCGCCTTGCCGAGTGGAGGGTGGTCCAAATCTTGACATCAACAATACACGTATATCATAGTGGGCCTCATAGAGCACCGATCAAGGTCACTAGCTAATCCATCCCTTGCTGCCAGATAATTCGCATCGTTCCAAACACATTTGCGCCAGCCATTTTAGACAGTTGCACGTTGGATCACCACAGATATTTTCGGTGGCAAGGTAGTAGCGGGAGAGATTAGGTGACCACGATCCACCAAGGTGGGTGGGGCCTGAATGTGGGGCACACCGTGATGTATGTGGCTACATTAGCGTTGTCCATCCCTATTCAAATCTCATTTTAAGGCATGATCCAACAAATGAAGTAGATCCAAATCTCAAGTGAACCATAATACAGGAAATAATGGTAATTGCACATTTAAAACTTCTCATAGGCCACAAAAGTTTTAGATTGAGCTGATACTTCTTTGATCTCTTCGACCATATCTTTGCAACCTTATCAACAGGTTGGATGGAAAATAAACATTTCAGTGTCTCTATAAAGTTTTTAATGATGGAGATTCAATCACTACTGTTTCTTATGGTATGGTCCACATAAGATTTAAATCTGCTTCATTTTTTGGATCATGACATAAAAGGAACTTTCAAAATAGTTGGGCTATGTGGATTTAATACCTATATATCACTGTAAGCCCCGTAGTAAGTGGTCCCATCCACCTCGGTGGATCGGGGTCTCATCTAATCCACTCCCGATAGAGGCAGGGTTGCGCTTGTTTGAAATCATCTTAATCCACTCTCGGTAGAAGCAGGGTTATGCCTGTTTGAAAAGAGAGCAGATTAAGTGAGACCGCAGCCTTTATCATAGGGTTAATGCGGGGCTCACCTTGATTTATTTATTTTGTATTCATATCATTCATCCATTTTTACATATCATTTTAGGGTATTATCCTAAAGATAAAGTAGATCCAATTATCAGGTGGACCATTCCATAAGAAACAGTGATTGATCGTCCTACCAATAAAAGCCTCTTAAGCCACACCTTAATGTTTCCACTGTGTTTACTTACAATCCAATATGTTGATAAGGCCACATAAGCCTGGATGAAGGAAAACAAGATATATTAGCTTGATTCAAAAATTTTGTGGCTTATATTAATGGTCAATCAACTCGATTTCCTACACTTAGTGCAGCATGAGTACTCTTTCGGCCCTTTTTTTTGTTAGCTTGTTAATACACCCACTGTGGGTTCACACTTCAGTGTTAGCCACCCCCACTAGGGAATTGATACCAAGACGTCAGTGTTGAAACGAGGTATCTTTCACTCAGTCTACCACTTGAGCTATGGATCTAGGTGTGTACTCTTCCGACCCTTGGTACATTTGAAAAGAGCATAGCAAAGTTACCGTTTCATTAACCCTAAAAGTAGAAAAGTAGGTATTATATATTACAAGGTACTGTTTCATTAACCTTAAAAGTAGAAAAGTAGGTTTATATATTATTACAAGGTACTATTCCATTAACCCTAAAAGCAGAAAATTTACATGGAAGTGGATTGCTTGTGACCCGGGCAAAGATATATTCCTTTACCAGGCGTTGTATGGGGTTCACGTAGGTGTCCAGGATGAATCCACTTCATCCATATTTTTTGAAAATCCACTACACAATAGGATTCTAAAAAAGGGGCAGTTCTAACACTCTTGGGGGCCATACTACACGAAATGTGGATTGAACGCCTTCCTACGGTCTATCTGAGTGATAATAATCATATGAATGGATTGGATGGCATGTCACTATGCCAAAACAACGAAAAAAGGATGGTTGAAAATCGTTTCAAAAGACAATAAAGGACGGTCTTGGACCATCGCATGGGCCGTCCTATTTTGGGGCATCGTATTACTTAAAGGACGGTCCTAAACCGTCATTTATCTGGACATTTAAAGGACGGTTATGGACCTTCTGTAAAGAAGGACGGTCATGGACCGTCAATAAATAGTCTCTGATGAACCTTAAAAGGACGGTCATGGACTGTCCTTAAAAAAGACTGTTATAAGCAGTCCCTGATGAACCTTAAAAGGACTGTTATAAGCAGTCTCTGATGAACCTTAAAAGGACGGTTATGGACCGTCCTTAAAATGGATGGTCATGGACCCTCCTTAAATAGGACTATTATGAGCAGTCTCTGATGAACCTTAAAAGGACGTTTATGGACTGTCTCAGATTTGAATAATTAGAAAAAATATAAACGGCTTAAAGCCGTCAGAAAATTTCTTGCATTAAAAATAAATAAATAAAAAGAAAAAAATCAGCAACAATTTTCTTTTTGTGTCTTTCATCTAATAAAAAAATATTCAACCAACAAAACATTATAATTCAGAATCATGAAGAATTGCAGAAACTTCATTCACTTTTTTTTTTTTTCCAAAAAAGTGGGCATACTTTTTTTAATTAAAACTAATGTAAGCAAATAATGCAAAAAAGTGTTTCAATTCAAGTTAATAGAAACAACAACAAAAATTAAAGCTTTGTAAAAAGGGGCATGTGTTAAAGGGATACATCCTTGATTCCCATGCATGAGAGTCCAATGATGATGAGAACAAGAATCGCAACACAAGGGCCCATAAATACGGCAATGTTATTGTGCAAAGGAATAAGATAGTATTAGATGTTAATGCACTTGATCAGATTGCACATAAAGTTCCGATTAGAGTTACAGTTTAGTAAAGGTTTGCAGTGTCATGCATGGATGATAAGGAAACTTAAAAGAACTCAAAAACTCAGCCCTTTTCTTTTCCTTTGCAACAGATTATGTACAATCTTATTGAAACTAAGCAATAAATTAAAAGAGGTTATAGGTTTAGGTTAAGGTTACAGGTTTAGGTTTAGGTTCTAAGTGTAGGTTATAGGTTTAGGTTTAGGTTAGGTTGTAGGTTACGGTTTAGGGAATTGAGAATAGGTTAAGGTTTAGGTTTAAGAAATCGTGTTTAGATTCAGGTTTGAGTATAGGTTTGGGTTTTCAAGTTTAGGTTTAGGTTAAGGAGTTGAGATTAGGATTAGGTGTAGGTTTAGGTTTAGGGATTTGAGAATACATTTAGGTTATAGGTTTAGGTTTAGGTTATAGATTGCTTTAGGGAATTGAGAATAGGTTAAAGTTTAGGTTTAGGAAATTGGGATTGGGTTTAGGTTTGGGTTTTCAAGTTTAGGCTTAGGTTAAGGAGTTGAGATTAGGATTAGGTGTAGGTTTAGGTTTAAGGATTTGAGAATATATTTACATTTTAGGTTTAGGTTTATGTTTTAGGTTATAGGTTTAGGTTATAGGTTTAGGTTTAGGTTATAAGTGTAGGTTATAGGTTTAGGTTAGGTTATAGGTTAAGGTTTAGAGAATTGAGTTTAGGTTATAGATTAAGGTTATAGGTTAAGGTTTAGGTTTAGGTTAAGGTTTAAGTTATAGGTTTTGGGATTTGAGAATAGGTTTAGGTTATAAGTTTAGGTTTAGGAAATCGGGTTCGGGTTCGGGTTTAGGTTTGGGTTTTCAAGTTTAGGTTTAGGATAGGGAGTTGAGATTACGATTAGGTGTAGGTTTAGGTTTAGGGATTTGAGAATACGTTAAGGCTTAGGTTTAGGAAATCGGGTACGGGTTCGAGATCGGGTTTACGTTTGGGTTTTAGGTTTAGGTTTAGGTTATAGGTTTAGGTTATAGGTTATAAGTGTAGGTTTAGGTTTAGGTTTAGGTTAAGGTTTAGGTTTAGGTTATAGGTTTTGGGATTTAAGAATAGGTTTAGGTTATAAGTATAGGTTTAGGTTTAGGTTTATGTTTTAGGTTAAGCATATAGGTTTAGGTTATAGGTTTAGGTTTAGGTTATCAGTGTAGGTTATAGGTTCTGTTTAGGTTAGGTTATAGGTTCCGGTTTAGGGAATTGCGTTAGGTTATAGGTTTCGGTTATCGTTCGGTTATCGGTTCCGGTTTAGGTTTAGGTTAAGGTTTAAGTTTAGTTCTAGGTTTGGGATTTGAGAATAGGTTTAGGTTAAGGTTATAAGTTTAGGTTTAGGAAATCGGGTTCGGGTTCGGGATCGGGTTTAGGTTTGGGTTTTCAAGTTTAGGTTTAGGTTTAGGTTAGGGAGTTGACATTAGGATTAGGTGTAGGTTTAAGTTTAGGGATTTGAGAATATGTTAAGGTTTAGGTATAAGAAATTGGGTTCGGGTTCGAGATCGGGTTTACGTTTGGGTTTTAGGTTTAGGATAAGGGTTTAGGGATTTAGATTCGTGTTCGGGATCGGGTTTAGGTTTAGGTTTTCAAGTTTAGGTTTAAGTTTAGGTTAGGGATTTGAGATTAGGATTAGGTGTAGGTTTAAGTTTAGGGATTTGAGAATACGTTAAGGTTTAGGTATAAGAATTGGGTTCAGGTTCGAGATCGGGTTTATGTTTGGGTTTTAGGTTTAGGATAAGGGTTTAAGGATTCAGATTCGGGTTCGGGATCGGGTTTAGGTTTGGGTTTTCAAGTTTAGATTTAGGTTTAGGTTAGGGAGTTGAGATTAGGATTATGTGGAGGTTTAAGTTTAGGGATTTGAGAATACATTAAGGTTTAGGTATAGGAAATCAGGTTCGGGTTCGAGATCGGGTTTACGTTTGGGTTTTAGGTTTAGGCTAAGGGTTTAGGGATTCAGATTCGGGTTTAGGATTGGGTTTAGGTTTAGGTTTAGGTTTTACTTTTAGGTTAAGGTTACAGGTTTAGGTTATAGGTTTAGGTTTAGGTTATAAGTGCATGTTATAGGTTAGGTTATAGGTTATGGTTTAGGGAATTGAGTTTAGGTTATATGTTATAGGTTTAGGTTATAGGTTATACGTTATTGGTTATAGGTTAAGGTTTAGGTTATAGGTTTAAGTTTAGGTTAAGGTTTAGGTTATAGGTTTTGGGATTTGAGAATAGGTTTAGGTTAATGCTGTAGGTTATAGGTTTAGGTTATAAGTTTATGTTAATGTTGTAGGTTATAGGTTTCGGTTTAGGGATTTGAGAATACATTTAAGTTTTAGGTTTATGTTTGGGTTTTACGTTTAGGTTATAGGTTTAGGTTTAGGTTATAAGTGTAGGTTATAGGTTTAGGTTTAGGTTAGGTTATAGGTTAAGGTTTAAGGAATTGAGAATAGGTTAATGTTTAGGTTTAGGAAATCAGGTTCGGGTTCGGGTTTTCAAGTTTAGGTTTAGGTCAAGGGGTTGTGATTAGGATTAGGTGTAGGTTTAGGTTTAGGCTAAGGGTTTAGGGATTCAGAATCGGGTTCGGGATAGTGTTTAGGTTTAGGTTAGGGAGTTGAGATTAGGATTAGGGATTCAAGATTAGGATTAGGTATAGGTTTAGGTTTAGGGATTTGAGAATACGTTTAGGTTATAGGTTATAGGTTATAGGTTTAGGTTTAGGTTTAGGTTTAGATCTAGGTTATAGATTTAGGGATTGAGAATAAGTTAAGGTTTAGGTTTAAGAAATCGGGTTCGGGTTCGGGTTCGGGTTCGGGTTTAGGTTTGGGGTTTCAAGTTTAGGTTTAAGTTAAGGAGTTGAGATTAGGATTAGGTGTAGGTTTAGGTTTAAGGATTTGATAATACATTTAGATTTTAGGTTTAGGTTTAGGTTATAGGTTTAGCTTTGGGTTGAGGTTATAGGTTATAGATTATAGGTTAAGGTTTAGGTTATAGGTTAAGGTTTAGGTTTAGGTTATAGGTTTAGGTTTAGGTTTAGGTTAAGGTTAAGGTTTAGGTCTAGGTTTAGGTTATAGATTTAGGGAATTGAGAATAGGTTAATGTTTAGGTTTAAGAAATCGTGTTCAGGTTTGGGATCGGGTTTAGGTTTGGATTTTCAAGTTTTAGGTTTAGGTTAAGGAGTTGAGATTAGGATTAGGTGTAGGTTTAGGTTTATAACATTTGAGAATACATTGAGGTTGTAGGTTTAGGTTTAGGTTTAGGTTTTAGGTTTAGGTTAAGGTTATAGGTTTAAGTTATAGGCTTATTTTTAAGTTAAGGTTATAGGTTTAGGTTTTAGGTTTAGGTTTAGGGATTTGAGAATACATTTACGTTTTAGGTTTGGGTTTAGGTTTTTACATTTAGGTTAAGGTTATAGGTTTAGGTTATAAGTGTTGGTTATAGGTTTACGTTTAGGTTAGGTTATATAGGTTAAGGTTTAGGGAATTGAGAATAGGTTAAGGTTTTGGTTTAGGAAATTAGGTTCGTGTTCGGGTTTGGGTTCGGGTTTTCAATTTTAGGTTTAGGTCAAGGAGCTGTGATTAGGATTAGGTGTAGGTTTAGGTTTAGGCTAAGGGTTTAGGCATTCAGAATCGGGTTCGGGATCGGGTTTAGGCTTAGGTTAGGGAGTTGAGATTAGGATTAGGTGTAAGTTTAGGTTTAGGGATTTGAGATTAGGATTAGGTATAGGTTTAGTTTAGGGATTTGAGAATACGTTTAGGTTTTAGGTTTTCGGTTTCGGTTTTCGGTTTAGGTCTCGGTTTTGGTTCCGGTCTCGGTTATCGATTTAGGTTATAGCTTTAGGGAATTGAGAATAGGTTAGGTTTTAGGTTTAAGAAATCGGTTCAGGTTCGGGATCGGGTTTAGGCTTGGGTTTTCAATTTTAGGTTTAGTTTAAGGAGAGTTGAGATTAGGATAGGTGTAGGTTTAGGTTTAAGGATTTAAGAATACATTTAGATTTTAGGGTAGGTTTAGGTTATAAGTTAGGTTTGGGTTTAGGTTGTCGGTTTTCGGTTATCGGTTCCGGTTTCGGTTATCGGTTCCGGTTCGGTTTCGGTTCTCGGTTTATATTTGGTTTAGGTTAAGCTTTAGGTTTAGGTTTAGGTTATAGATTTAGGGAATTGAGAATAGGTTAAGGTTTAGGTTTAAGAAATCAGGTTCGGGTTTGGGTTTGGGTTTAGGTTTGAGTTTTCAAGTTTTAGGTTTAGGTTAAGGAGTTGAGATTAGGATTAGGTGTAATACCTTTAGATTTTAGGTTTAGGTTAAGGTTATAGGTTTAAGTTAGGTTTAGGTTTAGATTATAGGTTATCGGTTATAGCTTTAGGGAATTGAAAATAGGTTAAGGTTTAGGTTTAAGAAATCGGGTTCGGGTTTGGGATCGGGTTTAGGTTTGGGTTTTCAAGTTTAGGTTTACGTTTAGGTTAGGGAGTTGAGATTAGTTTTAGGTTTAGGGATTTGAGAATACGTTAAGGTTTATGTTTATGAAATCGGGTTCGGGTTCGGGATCGGGTTTATGCTTGGGTTTTAGGCTTAGGTTTTAGGTTTAGATTATAGTTAGGTTATAAGTGTAGGTTATAGGTTTAGGTTTAGGTTAGGTTATGGGTTAAGGTTTAGGGAATTGAGTTTAGGTTATAGGTTATAGGGTTAGGTTTAGGTTTAGGTTTAGATTTAGGTTATAGGTTACAGGTTAAGGATTAGGTCAGGTTATAGGTTTAGGTTAAGGTTTAGGTTGTAGTTATAGGTTTTGGGATTTGAGAATAGGCTTAAGTTAGGTTGTAGGTTAGAGTTTAGGTTATAGGTTTAGGTTATAGGTTCTAGGTTTAGGTTTCGGTTCTAGGTTATAGGTTTCGGTTAAGGTTTCGGTTGTAGTTCTCGGTTTTGGGCTTTGCGCCTCGGTTTCGGTTCGGTTTGTCGGTTCGCGTTTCGGGACTTGCGTTTCGGTTCTCAGGCTTCGGTTCCGGTTTCGGTTCTCCTTCTCGGTTTTGGGCTTTGCGCCTCGGTTTCGGTTCTCCGTCTACGGTTTCGGTTCGGTTGTCGTTTCGCGTTTCGGGCCTTGCGTTTCGGTTTCTCGGTTCTCCGTTTCGGTTGTCGTTCTCGGTTTTGGGCTTGCCTCGGTTTCGTTATCGGTTAAGGGTGTGGTCCCTGCAAATACAGATATAACACGACCTCTCCAAATGGCCAGACCACTCCAATGCCGTCCATAGGAAATGGACAGCTTCATCATGGTCATAACAACGGTTCCCACCTTCCACGGACCCCCGCTCAACATCCGGAAAGCTCCGACGCACATCCGGGTCTGCTCCATCAATTTCGAGCAAATACAGATATAAACACGGCCTATCCAAATGGTCAAGCCATTCCAATGTTGTCCATAGGAAATGGACAGATTCATCATGGTCATAACAACGGTTCCCACCTTCCAGGGACCCCCACTCAATATCCGCATAGCTCCGACGCATATCCGGGTCTGCTCCATCAATTTCGAGCAAATACAGATATAAACACATCATGTCCAAATGGCTAGGCCACTCCAATGCTATCCATAGGAAATGGACAGCTTCATCATGGTCATAACAGTAGTTCCTACCTTCTAGGGACCCCTGCTCAACATCTGGATAGCTCCGACGCACATCCGGGTCTGCTCCATCAATTTCGAGCAAATACAAATATAAATATGGCCTATCCAAATGGTCAGGCCACTCCAATGTTGTCCATAGGAAATGGACAGCTTCATCATGGTCATAACAGTGGTTCCCACCTTCCAGGGACCCCCGCTCAACATCCGGATAGCTCCGACGCACATCCGGGTCGGCTCCATCAATTTCGACCTAATACATTTAAAAACAACATAAATAATTATTCGTATTGTTGGTTACTCATCCCTTTGTCTACAAGCCACAATCGACCAACGATTTCTATC